>QLPN01001645.1:0-14825 GCA_003314395.1 Albatrellus ellisii | reverse complement strand
ATACTGTTGACACAGGGTTTTTGCTCTTTGCTCCAGCACCCATGCCCCATGCTTTACTTACATAAGCATGGTCTGTGTGCTGCATCTTTACATATATAAGCATCTGATTAGGGACACTGATCTTTAGTCAAGTTCTCACTCCCTCCCTCACTGTACTAGCATACACACTCACTCTTACTATATTCTGTGCTATGTCAGTGTTGTAACCTCTTCTTTCTGGGCTTTTGCCCCATGTGCTCACACCCTCTCCCTCTTGCCTCCTTGAATGGAGTGCCTCAGCCTCAGGTGACTGCCATGCTGATCATCATGCTTCAACATATACCAGGGTCCTGATGATCTGTCTCATTGACAAGATGGTATTCAAAGCACACTAGGGTAGCCCTTTGCTGATATCCACATGAATATGAGGATGTGGCAGCATTCTGCAAGAACCATTTGATGAGATGACTCACAGCAATGAGAACTTCTATATAAGGCAGTCCATTGATGGAACTGTGGAAAACTGGGCAGGGCAGCAAAAGGAGAGAGTGGTGACAATAAGGGATATTCCCTTGAGGAGACAGAGCAGTGGGCCAAGGGGCCACATCTGATGAGATAGATGATGAAGTGTACAAGTGAAGGTACACAAAATAGAGAGGAGATGCTACAGGAGACAGGTATGTCAGAGATAAGATAGAGTAGCAGACGAGATACATACCTCAGCAGTAGAAAGAAGTGCTGAGGTATGTGGATGAAAAATGAGAAGTTTATACAGCTCTCCTACAATAAAGTTTAAAGGGAGCTCAACTGTAAAAACAAGAGATAGATCCCAAAAAAGGGAAAGAATGAGTAATGAGATCTGCAAGAGACTAAAACATATACTAATATGGATAAGTGTGATCAGTGTTGTATAATAGATAAAATTGACAGGAACCATGTTTATCAGTGGGGTGATGGTCCATGTTGGCCCATCCAGCCACAGTGCAAATGATAATGAGTGTGTTGGTTTCAGCTCCCAATTCCATCATGAGAACCTTGTGACCAGTCACCTCTAACAAAATTACTCAAGGACAATGTACTTGCACAACTGTCAGGATTTGGGATTATGTACTGGTACTCCTCTTTTTTCTTTCAGTTTCTCCATCATTCAACTTCACTTGCATGCTGCAGTGGGGCTTCATAGGGGCTGTAACCCCCCCTACTATATGTTATCAATGTTTCATCAGTCATCACCACAGCAGAAGCCTTACTATAAGACAGACCTGATAATGTGTGATGTGCAGTGCAGTAGTTGACTTAGGCTGGGTCACTCTATTCAAGAGGACAGAAGGGAGATGGTGGGTAGAAGCTGGGCAGAAGCCTGAGTAGAAGGAGAAGCACTAATATTGTGCAGAAGTAAGTGTAATAGAGAATGAGGAGCATGTCCATGATAGTGGAGAGGGTGAGAGGCCAACTACTAATCAGTGTCCCAGGCAGATCCATAAGTACTAAAGATGCCATGCACAGACCACACTGATGTAATGATGTATGGGGTGTGGGTGTTGGAGTGAAGAGCAAGATCATGTGTCAACAAGACCTACTGTACATTGGGATACTCCATCTCAACCTTCTTTATTGTATCTTGTCACTTGTTGCTTTGCAGCAATTGCAGCTTGTTTCTTGGTGTTCACCTTGGAGGCTCTGGTATCCTTGTGTTTATAGGAGTTTGGCTGCTTATGCATGCTGAACCATAACAACAAGACTTTGCACATTTTGGGCCCTATTGGGCTTGAAGCTACTGGGTGACTTCCCATGAGCATCTAGATGTGCTAGATGGACTCTAGATCCAAATTTTCAAGTCCTGCCCATGAACTTTCAAATTGCAGAATCCCCTTTTAAATTGTATAAGACATATCAACTCTAAATCAATAACAATAGAATTCTAGATTGTTAGACTATCTCATCTGAAATAATACACCATGATGATGACAGCCATTTCTTGCTGCAGTCTCTAGCTAATGATGATCTCCATGAAGAGGAGTTGTTCAACATGGTGGCATTTGTGTGCTAGCAAGAGCAAATGGGCCTTCATTACCACAATGGGTATTGATGTTGAAACCTTCAAAATTATCCCTGGCTGTGGATCCTTGGTCACTTGGCATTCACTATCTATCCTGCACTCCAATGTCTCCCAATCAGGTCACCCATGTCTCATATGACACTTGCTTGATGTGGCAGGTGCACTAGGCCTACCTAGCTGTGTCTCCTGCCATGTGTGTGCACACTCACATTCCCATACTGCAACTCTCCCACTGTCCCACTCGGCATGGCTGACTCATCATCCCTGTGCAACATCAATGGTGCTGCCCTCCATGCATATGAGCTTGTTGAGTCATTCATCCCCCTGGCCACCACAGCCACCAACACAGCTGCTGATGATGGCACTGCAGCAGGTGTTGCAGCCACAGGTTGTGCCCATGCTGCCCCCTGCACTTTTGCTTTTGGTGCAGAGCAAGATGCTCCACTGGCAGCCCATGCATGTGCACCATATAGCAGCTGCATCTGCCACATCCTCATGTACCTACCTATCAAGCATGTAAATTACTGAGCCATATGCAAACCTCCAGCAGGTTTGAGCATCTTACATTTGTCAAAGTATATACAACAGAATTTTGAGGGTAAATGACAAATAATATGAGACAGTGGTAGGAATGAGAACAAAGATTTGGATTTGTTGGAGTGAGATCTCATGTATGGTTGAGTTCAGATAGTGAGGTTCTGAACCCAGAGGGGTGAGGGCATGTAGGATGGCAAGGGCCTTGGCAGTGATGGGCATGCCATGGCACTACTCAAGGGTAGTGACAGCATGGACATTGGTCTGGAAGAGGCATGTGCCAGGACTTGTGTGTTGGAGATCAGGCATGGTATGGTCTGTGCTTATGTGATCTTGCAGCACAGGTGCAGTGCAGATGCAGGGTCTAGGCACATAAAAATTGGTTACTTTGTTTTGTACACCTTTCTGTGATCGCCCTACCTTTTACCCCCCACCCCCCTAAAGCAAACATGCCATTTTGCAAGTGTTTGACCATTCATTTCAATATTGTGTGATGTGCATAGCACCACAGCAAAGAATTCTGCAAGAGCTGACATTTATTGAGCCATAATTCTGGGTCTTGGCATCTCAGCAAAACAATCTAGAGTACTGATTTCAAGCTCACAGAATCTGAGGGGGGGGTGTAGCCCCCCCTTGGATTTAAGGTTTAGAGACCCCCTCCAGCTCTAAACTGGATTACAAAGTCTCAGCTACCATCAGCTTCTTGGCCATTTATGTCTAGAGTCCATCAGATGATTCTAGAACTTCACAGGAAGTCACTCAATACCCATTTGCTCTTGCTGGTACATAAATGCCACCATGTTAAACAACTCCTCTTTGTGAGGCCAATGTCTGCCAGCACAGTCACACAATGTAAAGAGAAGGAGAAGGGCTAACAAGAGGGATGAGATCATGCTTAGCAAATGGATATCCCAGATGTATTCAGCTGAAGAGTAACTATGATACAGCTGAAGTATATATACTAAAAGGAACATGTGCACAGACCATGTATGTACTGTAGGGCAGGCATATCATAATGGAATGTGCAGCATTCCTGTGAGTGATCAATAAGCCACTTGCACAGCATCGGTAAGGATGTGCAGCATTTGTGAGAAGCTCTGTAAGCGACTGCAAGAATATGTGTCATATATGTATAGTAAGTGGGCTGATGATGAATGATGAATGAGTCATACATAATTGTGATAAGATCTATCAATGATCTGATAAGATATCTCTTGTAGATCTTGAGCGATAAGAACAAAAGAAATTGTAAAATGAAAAGAAAAATAAATGCATCCTGACAAATACCCCCCCCTTTAGGGTGAGATGACTCGATGAGCATATGAAATTCCCATAGATCCAAATCCCCCTTCTCCTCAAGTGGTATTATCCAATGAATCAACTTCATGAATATCAGCAAATGAAATGTGTTCAAGGATCAATTGAGCAATGCGATTGCCAGAATGAATAATGAAATCTTCAGTGCCAAGATTGATGATAAGTATTTTCAAAGTTCCCCTATAGTCGGAATTGATGACACCAGCACCGATGTGGATGGAATTCTTGACAGCCAAACCACTGTGAGGCACAATATGGCCATAACAATGGTCTGGTATAGCCAAGGTGATTTGGGTGTCAACCAGTTTTTGACTATGTAAGGGAACAATGATTTCTTCAGCACTATAGAGATCTAATCTGGTGGCATGTTTGGATCCTTTTGTGGGCAATTTTGCTGATGTTGAAAGTTGTTTGACTGGTAAGGAACATTTCTGAATTGTATGAATAGCAAGAGGATGTTTTGTGTGGAATTCTTTGACCAGCTTTGGTATGTCTTTGAGAATATTGACAGCTGGTTCCCAGGAATTTTCATCTTCTGGGTAATTTTTCCATTTGATAAGATATTGTATTTTTCCTCTGTTCTTTCAGCTATTCAGGATTGTTTCAACTTTGTATTGTTCCATACCATCTGTGATGATGGGAGAAGGTGGAGATTTCACAACACATTCCAGTATTTCATTGGGGATATATGGTAGCAATTTGGCAACATGAAAGACTGGATGAATTTTCATGGATTTGGGTAATGTCAACTTGTAGGTGTTATTTGACAAAACTTCTACAATTGGATATGGTCCAAGTTGTTTATAATCCAATTTCTTGGTTGGTCTTCCTGATTGAATGTTTGTTGCATCTAGCTATACTTTATCTCCAACTTTGTAAATGGGTGGTGCTCCTCCATGAGTGTCATAATACTTCTTCATATCATCAGCTGCTTTTCTCAGTGCTGATTCTGCATCATCTCTTGTCCTCTTCATTCCTTCAACAAAGTTTTCTACTGATTCGATAGTGGATGTCTTGCCCAGTTCAAATCCCATTCTTGGATTTTGTCCAGAGTTGATCATGAATGGGGAATATTTTGTTGAGGCATTAACCCTATTATTGTAGCAGAATTCTGCCATAGGTAGCCAATTCATCCAGTCCGATTGCCTATGATCAATGAATATTCTGAGATATTGCTCTATCTCTTGATTAATTCATTCTGTTTGACCATCTGTTTGAGGATGATAGGCCATTGATAGGGCTGTTTTAATGCCTAACAATTGATTCAATTCCTTCATCATTTTTGATGCAAATTGGGGTCCTCGGTCTGATATAATCTTTTTTGGGAGTCCATGATGCTTCCAAACATTGTCTCTGAACATTCTTGCTATGCCTTCTGCAGTGGTATTGGATGTTGTTGGCATGATGTGGATCATCTTGGAAAATTGATCTACAACCACTAGTATCAAATCATATCCTTGGCTTTTGGGTAGTTGTGTGATAAGGTCTGTGGATATAATCTGCCAAGGATTTGATGGTATTTCATTTGGTGTCAATTTGCCTTGTGGTTTCTTTGTGATTGTCTTTGTCCTTTGACAAATGTCACAACTCTTGACATATTTTCTGATGTATGCTGCCATTCCTTTCCACCAAAAGGTTCTTGACACTAACTCTAGTGTCCTCCATTGTCCTGGATGTCCTGCAATTGGAGTATCATGGCAATGTTTGACGACTTCCACTCTACAACTGTCAGGGACTATAATTTTGTCTTTGAACGTGAGTAATCCTTTCTTGTTTTGTCCCCATCCTGCTATAGTAGCTGTTTTACACTTGTCTGCTGACAATTCTACCCACACCTTGACATCTCCATCCTTCTCTTGTTCATCTGCGATCTTTTGAAGAAGTGGAATATTGTTTGTTATGACTGCCATGATGTGTTTGTCTGTAATTTTGGATGCACAAGTGCTATCAACAAAATTAGATGGTTTGAAGAATTCTGGTTTGAGCAGTATGACATTCTTGTTATCATGTTCCACCCCCTCTTTATGATCTGTGAGGATCTGGACTGGACTATCTGTTCCTTCTAGATAGTGCTGCCACTGCTCCGGTGCACATATAACAGCCAACATCTCTTTGTCATAGATGTCATAGTTTCTTTTGGTGGGTGATAGTCCTTTACTGATATATGCCACTGGATGCCACTTTTCATCATCCCTCATCTGCAACAATACTGCTCCCATAGCATAACCCAAACTATCTGCTTCTACAAGATAAGGTCTATTGGGTTCAGGAAGAACCAAAACAGGTTTTGAACACAGTGCTGTTTCAAGGTTTTTGAATGATTCTTGTTGTTCCTGATCCCAGTGCCATTTGATATCTTTTTGTAGAAGTGAATTGAGGGGTTTGGCTATGTCTGAGAATCCTCTGATAAAACGGCAATAACAATTTGTAAAACCTAAAAATGAACAGACTTCTGTGACAGAGGTTGGTATGGGCCATTCCACGATACCTTGGATTTTGACTGGATCCATCATGATCTTGTCAAAAGAAATTTTAAGTCCAAGATAGTCAATTTCCATCTTTTCAAAGTCGCATTTTTCAGGTTTAAGATATAGCTTATTATCACGTAATATCTTCAACACTTCTTCCACTATGATCCTATGTTCTTCAATTGTCGCCATGAAGATAAGGATGTTGTCCATATAGACTACCACTTTTCCTTTTGCTATCAACTCTCTGAAGAGATGATTCATCATAGTCTGAAAAGTGGCAGGTCTATTGGTGAGTCCGAAAAACATGACAAGGGGTTCATATAGCCCTTGATTGGTGATGAAGGCAGCCTTCCATTTGTCTCCTTCCTTGATTTGGACATTGTTGTAACCCCATCTGATATCAAGTTTGGTGAAGTATTTTGCCCCTTTGAGCTTGTCAATCAATTCTGATATGAGAGGTAGTGGATATGAATTCTTGATTGTAATTTTGTTGAGGCATCAATAATCTTGAATTGGACATAATTCTCCAGATTTCTTCTTGATAAAGAAGAAAGGAGAAGCCATAGGTGATTTGGATGGTCTGATCCATCATGATTTCAGATTTTCTTCAATAAACTTCTCCAACTTTTTTTGTTCCATGAATGAAAGATTGTAGATCTTCCCCATGTGCATCTTGGCATTTGGTTTCAATTTGATTGCATGATCCCAAGTTCTTTTGGGAGGTAATTCATTGAATGATTCTTTTGTGAATACCGATTTGAAACCATGATATGCCTTGGGTACTATATCTTCAAAAGATTTCTTTATCTTTCACTTTTCTGCCTCTATTGTGAGATCCTGAGATATGTTTGATATAGATGCTTCCAATTCAGGATCTCCAATCATGACACATAGTACTTTGTCCTCTTTTCTTATTGTGTCTTCATCTTCATCATTGACCTCTTTCAACTCTTGAACTTCCTTTTTCTTCTTCTGTTTGTGTTCCTTTCATTCCATTACTACTCTGACATGACATCATTGTGGGCATCTTGTAAATTTGACCTTGCTAGTTTCCCAATCTATTTCTGGATTGTGAATCTTTAGCCATGTTTCACCCAGGATAAGGTTGACTTTTCCTAATCCTGTGACACAAAATGTCATTCTTTCTGTGTGATTTGAATTCTGACTATAAGATCTACTGTTTTTTTGATGGAACCTCTTTCATTCTTGGTTCTGTCAACATTGTAGACTGGGATGGCAATTGGGAGTTTCTTTGTGTTTAGATGATTGTTTTTTTACAAATCCTTCATCTATACAACACATTGTTGCTCCTGAGTCCACCAAGGCTTGGATCGTGATTACTTGTCCACTGTCTGGTCTTTTGACTTCTAGTTCTATCATGGGAAGTTCAGTTCATGTTCCCATGATGACGTGCTTTTCTTTTTTTAGAGAGGGCATACTCTCTGATGTCTCTTTCTTCTTGGTCTTTACTTCTGATGCAATGTGATTAAATATTTCAACTGGATCACATACATTGGCATGGTCAACAGTGCCATCATCTGGAGTAAGAACTGAGAAATGATTGGATGATGTAGTGACATCTACTACTCAGCCTTTCCAAAACCCACCTCTTTTGTGATTTTCTTTATCACCTCATCATTCAACATCTGTGCAAATTCTTCTGTGGTCATACCCCTAATCTGCTCATGAATCATGTGCAATTTCTCCTTTTTCTTCTGTGGACAGTCATGTGATATGTGCCCCTTCTCTTGGCAGTTGAAGCAGATGATTTCTCATCGTCTTTGTGCACGGTCTATGTCCATTGGCACTGTATCATTGCTGGCCTTGTGAGACAATGCAGAAGGATTAGTGATGTTTGCTTGAGTGTTAGCATTTCGGTTGTATCTGGGTCCCCAGCTTGAGGATCCCCTTTCTGCAACCAATTGCTTAAACTTGCACATGTGTTGATCCATACTCTGTGCCATCTGCTGCCAGGCTAGATATGTGTTTGGAGGGGGATTGATGTTGTAGATTCTTTGGAGAAGATCCACATTCAATCCTCTTTTGTAGCAGTCGATGAGTGCTTCTTCATCATATTTGGTTTTTGCTGCTATTCTGTGGTGAATTCTTCTGCTGTTTTTCCCCCTTGACATATTCTATGCAACTGCTATTGTGCTGTCTGGGCTTCATCTGGGTCACTGAATTGCGCCTGGAGTTTCATATTGAAGTCCATCCAATTTGTGGAAGGTTCTGGATAGAGTGGATTATTTGGGTGGACTTCATGTAGTCATTGCTTTGCAACTACTAAATTTCTCCAAGCTTTGGTGCTTCCTCCTATCATATAAGATAGGGCATATGTGATTCTGTCACTGTCCGTCCATGTTTTGTTTGCTGCAAATACAAGGAATAATTCTTGTATGAAGGAGTCAAGTTTGTTGTGCTTCCCTGAGTATGGAGTAGGTGACGAAACTTTTACCCAGTGTTGGGCAAACACATGGCCTGTGGGGGCAGCAGTGAGGCCAGAGATATTTGTTGAAAGTGGCATTTGGGTTTGGGGGGCAGATAGCATCGATGTTATTTTGGCCAAGGGTTTGGTAATCTTGACCAATGCATTCCCCATTTCCAAACTGTGTGTTTGTTGTTGTTGTTGTTGTTGTGCTATTTTTGACTGTTCTATCTCATGTCTCATTATCCCCAAGGTATCCTCCAGATCCACTATCTGAGTCACCATTGGCATTATTTGGTCTGTGTCCTCCATTCTCTCCTCTGATGAATCTGGTATGAAGGGGGCTGGTTCTCTTGCTTGCCAGTTTGATGTACTGCTCTTCTGATGATTTCTCCCCTGAAGATGAATTGTTGGGGGATTGAATTATAATATGGGCTGGTTCTTTCCCAGTAGTGTGGAAAGAAATGCCATGGGAATTCTTCAGGATGAGTGGTGAAATATGGATTGTGGAGTTTGTAGAACCAGATGGCTTGTTGACAGTGGTATTTGAATGCATTGGTGTAGAAGCAAATGAGTGCTTGGGAGATACAAGGTTGGGTGGATGGAGGTAGAGGAGAGGTAAGTCTGGCATATGATTTACCTGACCTAGTCCTCTTTTCCGAGTGGAGTATTCTTGGAATAGTGAAAGATAAAACTGTGCAAAGTGAAAGCTCTTTGTACTTTTTTCAAGGGTACAAGCCATTTAAACACAGAGTGGAAGGGGGGTGTAAGTACTAGTATGTATGTAATACTTGTACTACAAAAGAATTCTTTGATATAGTAAAATGTTATAGTATTCCTGGTCCAAACAGTTGTCAGAGAGATCTTCGATGCCCCACTAATTAGTAGACACCCTAGCACTGCTTGCTGAGGCAATATAAGGCCCAGTGCTGCAGCTGAACTATGAAGAAATCAAGAACTATAACAATACAATGCTCTCTTGAGTGAGGAGGGAGGGGAATGATGGTGGGGGAGAGGTGTGGTGTTGAGATGTGTGTGAGGTTGTGAAGGGGGAGGAGCTGAATACAATTGTGAGGCTGATGTCTGCCAGCAAGGTCACACAATGTAAAGAGAAGGAGAAGGGCTAACAAGAGGGATGAGATCACACTTAGCAAACAGATATCCCAGATGTATTCAGCTGAAGAGTAACTATGATACAGCTGAAGTATATATACTAAAAGGAACCTGCACACAGACCATGTATGTACTGTAGGGCAGGTGTATCATAATGGAATGTGCAGCATTCCTGTGAGTGATCAATAAGCCACTTGCACAGCATCAGTAAGGATGTGCAGCATTTGTGAGAAGCTCTGTAAGTGACTGTGAGAATATGTGTCATATATGTATAGTAAGTGGGCTGATGACAAATGATGAATGAGTCATACATAATTGTGATAAGATCTATCAATGATCTGATAAGATATCTCTTGTAGATCTTGAGCAATAAGAACAAAAGAAATTGTAAAATGAAAAGAAAAATAAATGCATCCTGATACTCTTCATGGAGATTATCATTGGCCAGAGATTGCAGCAAGAAATGGCTGTCATCATCATAGTGTATTATTTAAAATGGGGCAGTCTAACAATCTAGAATTCTATTGTTATTGATTTAGAGTTGATATGTCTTATATGATTTAAAGGGGAATTCTATAATTTGAAAGTTCATGGGTGGTACTTGAAGATTTGGATCTAGAGTCCATCTAGCACATCTAGATGCTCACAGGAAGTCACCCAGTCAATGAGGTCCACATCTTCTGTCATGTGCAGTGACTGCAATGATGTAAGATTGCCACAAGCATAAAAGGAATAGAAAGAGATTAAAATGTTGAATGTAAATATAGTGCCAGAGCTTGCACTTGCAAGCTCCAACATGAGTACTGCCTTGTCAGCAAGATGGGCCATCATGCCCCTGGTATGTACCATAAAGTTAAATGAGATGCTTCTCTTTTGTGTTATCCATGCCAGTTCAAGCACTGAGGACAGTTGAGATGGCATGCACCAAGATGCTTGAGCATGGCATTTAGAAAACAGGTGGTTCCAAAGAAGGATACCCACTCACTTGTGCACCATGAAAAGTGGATGCAGTGCACTCAGCCAGCTGCAAATGCACAAGGATATAAGCCTTGTTATTCCATGTCAGCCAGGGGACACCCACAAATAGCTCAATACTGGTGCACATCCCACCTCCTGTGTCATGGGCCCAGCTGTTGTCAAGACCATCAAGCCTACAGTGGACATCCATAGTGTGAGACCACTGACTCCCAACATATCCCTGCCTCCCATTAGGAGGGCTTACTGGGAGATGCCCTGGATCTAGCCCAAGGGATGAGGGATCTCAGACTAAGAAGAGGGGGATGAACCAGCTGTAACAAGCTGGGGTCTATTTTCTATACTACCTCCCTACTTATAGTACTAGAATGCATGCACAGACCAGGCACAGTAACTAAGGGCAGGTCTATCAGTAAGTAAAGTGCAGCAGCTGTGGGTATACTGCTGACAGATGCACAGCATCTGTGGGAACAATTCCCAAGATGCCCATAATGACTGTAAGTAAGATATCTAATCAGATGAAGATAAGATGAAGATGACGATCTTATCTAATCAGATGATCTAAAGAGAAACATAAAAGAAAGTAAAAGAAATAATAAAATAATGGCAGGGAATAAGGTCAGTGGTAGGAGTCTGACAGCTGTACCATTCTGGTATGCCTTGCAGAATCCCATTGTATTCATGAATCCAAATGACACAGCATTGTCCAGGAGCATGTTGAAGATGGGCTGCATGTTGAACATGACTACTCAGTCCAGATTGCTGTGCCATGCCTGGAAAGCCTTTATGTGTTGCTCAAGCTGCAAGTTGTAGTCTGCAAGAGCTATGGTAATGTCTGAGACCACCAACTGGCCCTGTGCTATGAGGAAAGGTGTGCAATTCATAGGGGAATGGTGAGGAAAAGGAAGGAGTGTGCACTGCAGGCATATAAGACCTCAATCCATGAGAAACATGATTTGGATGTGTTGAGCTGTAAGACCTGCAAGCAGGCTACTGATGATCTTGGACGCACAATATAGGTTACTTACTTACTTTACAGCTGAGTGCCAGAATGATCTGGCAGCACATAGTACAATATGACTATAACATACTATACTATGCTATGTGAACACTGTCAGGCTGCTATTATTCTCCTTATTTTTCTCTTCATTTTTCTCTATTTTCTTACATCTATATCATCATAGATCTTATAATCGCTCCTGATCTATCAAAGTGATTCCCATGGTCACATACTCTTTCTCTTTGTCTTTATTGGCCGATGACACATATGTCATCCGATCTCTGATCGACCTGTTCTATTTTTGGTTATAACTCCTTTTCTCACACTTACTGTGCATGCTCACCAATCC
This sequence comes from Albatrellus ellisii, assembly GCA_003314395.1. Lineage (NCBI taxonomy): Eukaryota > Fungi > Basidiomycota > Agaricomycetes > Russulales > Albatrellaceae > Albatrellus > Albatrellus ellisii. The sequence goes on along the minus strand of QLPN01001645.1, from coordinate 2,603 downwards.
TTCTCACACCTGCTGTGGAGTATCACCAATCACTCCCACAGTTGCTGCGGAGCCTCAGTCAGCACTGACATGTCCCCTCTATTATTAGGTATGATGTCATTATTACACTTTCTCATTCTCTGGCCCTATACTGTACTGCATGGTCTGTGCATGCTCTAGGGTACTATATATACATAGGACTCCTAGTGGTTTATTCCTCAGTTCTGATCATCTGGGATATCCACTAGGTACAGTACTCTCATCTCTTCTTACTTGCTATACTCTAATATATCTGGGATATCTGCTAGTCTAAGTGCGATTGTCCTTTACTTTAGTCTTTCTTCAGTTGTTCAGCTTTGACATAGTGTTGGCCTCACAAACACTGCCAAGGAGACAGAGCTCTGAGACATAGCAACATACATACATGAATACTGTATTTAAGGAGTATGGGGTGTGCCCCTCCTCTCCAGTTACTGATGAGCTACTTTCCAGCCCTTTATGAGCACCAGCTACTTACCAGCTATCATGAGCTACCAGGAGTCACACAGGTTCTATGCTATGAGCCTGCCACTACACTGTTTTATGCTGTTCTAATACCATCTTCATCTCTCTATTACATGTTCTAGTCTAAGAGCCAGCTGCTCCAGTCTTACACATCTATCTAAACACTTTTATACCCTGAACTCATGTGGAAGACATCTTCATTCCATACAGAGCTACAAAAAATCACTTACCTGGCCAAAGAGCCATTGCAGTAGAACATTGTAGAAGCCTATCTGGGTTACATTGGTCTGGCCAGGGTGTAAGCATGAGTCAGTCTTCCTGATTATAAAGATGTGTACCCAACAGAAGGACCTGTCCTGAGCAATCATATCAACCATCTACTGGAGGCCAATGTGCAGTGATAAAGCAAAATGAGGATGCGTAACATCATTGAGTCCAACCCAAAATGCAAAGAGGCTGTTGTCACTGCTCCACTGCATGCTGGCCAGCTTCAGTGCTAGCATCTCATTGAACTGTGTCACCTGATCCACTATGGATCTGATCATATTCAGAGGTGAGTGACTGCTTAGGATATATGTGGAGCTGGAGGTGCAACATGCACAGGATGGTAGGCAAGTAAGGAGTGACAAGCTTGCTGTCAATGGTCATGCTGCCAGACACCAGGTTGAAGACCTTGGTATCTGTGATGTTGTATGTCCCACATACACAGCATGGTATGGAAATGAGTGGTGCTCCCACATGTGAGCAGGATCTTGACCAACCAAGATATTGGACCCAATTTGGCCTGTTCAACAATGTCTGTGTCCATAGTGAGCCCCAACTTGTCTTGTTAGCCTTGGCATGCAAACATGATGATGAAATGCACAAGTTTGGGAACAGGCAAGTCTGTGCTGGTGGAGAGCATGGTTTGCAGCACTTGCAAGTTGCAAGGTGTTGAAGGCCATGGCTCCTTGATATCCTAGGGCTGAACAGCAGAGCCAACAAAATAAGGCAGTGATAATAAATCTAGCACAAGCCTTGGTTCATACTGACTTCCAGTAGTAGATTGTACAGTTGAGGATCTATGTCTCAGGCAACATTGCATGATCCTATCATGATTTTGTGTGCCTAGTATTTCCTGTCCTCCAGCAGATTTCCAGTAACATGTCCATGTCCTTCAAGTTACCAGTAGCAAATCATCTTTACATGATTCTAATGTTGAGGTTGATGTACCTCATTTTGGAACTAAAGTAGTATGCTTAGGTTGTGAAGGGCACATTGACAGGAGGATAATACAAAGCCCCACTCAGAGGCTGAGATAATGGAGTGATGGCAGCTAGACTGCAGTTAGACTGCTGTACATACAGTACACTATGGTATGGCCTTGGTGGACTGTACACTTGTCATAACTGGTCAGTCCCTGGTGTATCTGGCATGTGTGCTAGTATCCATCAAAACATTGTAATGCCATTCAGGCACTTGCCCCCTCACCTTCATAATGGGACACAGGTTCCTCTTCCAATTGTTGATAAGGATACCCCCTCTTACACTGTGACCACCACTTTGTCTCACTGTGTCCTATGATAATGTTGTCCTCAATCTCCTCCAATTCTAGGTTTTCACTCCCCAAAGTGTTCAAGGGCTTTATCACAGTGTCTGGTCCTTCAGTTCTCCTGCCTGTCTTCCATGCCATCATCCAGGCATCCTCAGTATTCCCTCCTTTACAGTCTGCTGCTGGGGGGCTTCTCAGTGTTATGGATATGGTCGAGGTGCAGCTCTTTTGCTCTCAATCATGCTGTATCTTGGTGGCTATTGATTTTTTTTTTGACAGAAAGAAGCTCAGAATACAGATGAAGTCACAGAGTTGGTGACATTGTTCTCTAATCCCACAACCATGCTCCAAGGCATGCTGAAGAAGGCTGAAGTGTGTCCACTGGCACTGTCAGAAACCAGAACTATGCAGTTATGTTTCATCTTTCTTTCTATCCATTTCTCAAATATTCCACTCCACTCACATATGATAGTGGAGCTGCAAAGGGGCTGTAACCCCCCTTACTGTACCTCATTTGTTTCATGACTCCTATCCACAGCAGCTACAAAGATGTTATATAAAGGACCTACTATACATTGAGGAAGGGAAG
>QLPN01001640.1:0-30082 GCA_003314395.1 Albatrellus ellisii | reverse complement strand
TAGATCTTCAGTTTTGTATAAGTAGTTGACAAACTGGCGGTCTTAAAACCCCAGTCTTGTCAACTTCGCAATTTAGGGATTCTCCTTATACTGCGCTTGAACTAAGCTAATCACTATCTCATCTTCCTCTAAAGAGCTAAGTCTAAGAACTCCAACAAGGACATCTTACACTAAAGTCAAAACTGGATCCTCGTATCGTCATTGGTGGGATCATCTTCATTTCTATATCGATAATCCCATTCTTCATCGTCATCCGGAATCTCTATTACGTCCATCAAACCAACATCCAAACCTTGGTTACCAGGAGTAACATTCTAGACCTTCCCTAAGACCGTCCAATAGGCCGCTCTTAGCAATTACTGCCCCCACCTCCCCAGCAGACTCCTGGGGAAACCCATTGGTGGGCTGGTGGCCTGCCTCCCACCACCATGTCAAGGCCTGGTCCTCAGTCTCCTCCACCCCTGCCCCCACCCCTCCAAGAAGGGCCTGTTTCAAATGCGGCCTACACAGCCACCACCAGGCCCAATGCCCCAACCCCCACTGCTGCCACACCCCCTACACCTGCCCCACCCCTGCCCACACCCACCCTGCCCACCACACCACTCCCAACCCTGTCACCCACTCCAACCCCACGTATCTTGCATGGTGTGCCGAGAGCTGGTTCATCCAGGAGCACCACCTCCTGGCCCAAGAAGAGTTGGCCCAGGCCCAGGAAGAGGCCTATTACTGGGCCCAGTGGTCTGCCAGCTTCTCCCACCTCACCCCCCACCGCCTCTGGTTCTTCAACAGGGGCATGCCCAACAGCTTTGTCCCAGCCTGGGACACCCTCCCATACCCCACCTATGAGGAGTAAGCAGTGGGTAGGGGGTGACAGGTCAGGGGACCCCACCAAGTGTCACAGGCAATGCATCACATGAAGAGGGGGTGATGTTATGAGGTAATTGCTTTGGCACCTCATAACAGTTTTCTGTTTCTTTTTCTTCTTTTTCTTTCTTATATTTTACTTACTATAAGTGTAGTATTAACTACAGCTTGAGCATAGCTCATACTTATAGTAAGGACTCTATCTCTCTTTCTTTATAGTACTTAAGTATTTACATACTTAAAGTGTGAGCTTAGCTCCAAGTACTATAAGGACTTACCTTTCCTTTTATTATCTTTCTTTATTTATTATAACATTCACCTGCTAAAGACTATTATTATACAATTAGCAAGGACTCCCCTTTCTTGCTCTTACTTACCTTTGTTTACCTCATGTTCATTTTGCACTTGTGGCTGAGCCACACTACTTACACAATGGACGTGACTTACTGCACATTGCTGCGCAACCTGACTATGCTTAGGACTCCAGTTTTTGTATAAGTAGCTGAAAGACTGGCAGTCTTAAACCCCAGTCTTGTCAACTTCACAATCTAGGGATTCTCCTATACTGCACTTGACCTAAGCTTGCTACAAACTCACTTCATCCTCCAAGAACCAAGTCTAAGATCTCTAAGTCACTCTAAGCATTGCTAAGACATCCTAAACTTGTCACTCTAGATCCTCAAATAGTCATTGGAATATCTATTACACATATCAAGCATGTATTCACTCCCTTGTTACCAGGGATATCATTACAGACCTTCCCTAAGACCGTCCAATAGGCCACTCTTAGCAATCTGCACAAATGCCTCACAGACTTTGTCACATGCACTGAAGTTGAGACTGGCACAAAAATGAAGGCACTCAATTCAGATGGTGGAGGTGAATATATGGGCAAGTGCATGCAGAAGTTCCTGCAGGCACATGGCATTAAGCACAAAATTGGTAGTTTCTATGTGCATACTACACTATATTTTCATTTGGCTTCACTTCATACACATACTCTTTACCTACTTGATTACATACACTACCACTACTTACTTCTTTCCCCACTTACTACTCCATGTGACATGCATCACCTTCATTTTGCATGATGTGCATCACCTTCACTCCATGCTGTCACACTCCACTCATTACTCTGCATGACATGCATCACCCTTACTATGGGCATCCTTGTACTCTACTTCACACTCTCCACTCCAACCTTACAGGGCATACACTATATAAGTTGGACTATATACCTTACATCTCCTCAGACATCTCAAAAGGGGACCAACCAGTGAAATCCAGAAGTACAAAGTGCACCTAATCGTGAAAGGCTTCACCCAAGTCAAAGGCATAGATTTTGACAAAACATTCACACCTGTCATGAAATTCTCATTGCTTCACACAATCCTCACCATTGCCACCAAACATGACTTCAAATTTCACCAGATGGACATAAAGGCAGCCTATCTTAACAGCATGCTTGAAGAAGAAATCTATCTCAAGCCATCCACCAGATTCAAACCCTCAGCAGGTAAGGTATGGCACCTTGGAAAATCCATCTATGACACACACCAAGGTGGACAATTCTGGTATGAGCACATCAAGAAGGAATTTGAAGCACTAGATTATACACACTCTAATGCTGACCACTCCATCTTTCTAAAACACAACACATCCAGCAAGCTCATATGCATTGTCACAATTTACATTGACAATATTGTACTCACATCACACAGTATCAATGAGATAGAAAACATGAAGGCAGTGCTTAAACATTCCTTCAACATGACTGACCTTGGCAACATTAGCTATATTCTTGGCATGCAGGTCACATGGGATCACCAATGCAAGACCATTGTCCTCTCCCAGGAGAAATATATCAATGATGTCCTTTGCAGATATGGTCACCACAATGTGCACCCCATGGTCACTCCATTGCTCCAAAATGACCAACTCATGAAGCTCAATGCTCCAGAAGTGACAGTGGACATTCATGGGTACCAGAGCACAGTGGGTGCACTCATGTACACAATGTGAGGGATGCAACCTGACTTAGCATACACCATCAGCATACTCAGCCAACATACCATGACACCAGGTGATGCACATGTTGGAATTTATCTGGTTTTTCATGCCACTGAGCAGTTCCTTCCATTATACTATCTTACTTGTACATCTTATCTTTCTGTCTACCCCTTATCATTCTATCCACTTTATCCACATCGTATCTTCTTATCTACTTCATCTTATCTCACATCTTGTCTGATCTCAGTGGCTCTGCTCTATTGTCTACCCTTGGCTGTGCTCTTGTCTTCTACTTTAAGTAGTCTCTTTGTCATACTCTTTGTAGCTCTGCTACAACTCTATACTTTCATCTCCTTATCTACTTTTCCCCTTGTTGTCTCTGGCTCTTCTCTAGTTTTGTACTATGTCTAGTACACTCTTTTACTATCTGGCTCTGCTCTGGCTGTACTCTGTCTGTGTCTCCTCTCTCTCCCCAATGCACCTTTTCTTGGTTATCTTCTCCCTCATCACCACCTGCCCATGCCTGTTCTCACAGCACATTCCCACACTTTAAATTGCACCTTCTGGTATCTACATGCCACAGCACATCATACACTCCTCTTCAATGGCAACTCCCCTGGCAAGCTAACAGGCTTCATCAATGCTGATTGGGCAGCCAACATCAATGACAGGCAATCCATCTCCAGATACATCTTCATTCTCTCTGGCAGTGCAATTAGCTGGAGCTCCAAAAACCAAGCCTTGACAGCACTGTTATGTGCTGTGGTATGGTGATGGCAGAAACTACAACCACAACCACAATGATTGCTGAGTTCCTGAGGAGTGCAAGTCATAAGATCCTCTAGACACCAAAGTTGTAGAAGTTAGTAGTTTAGTGCAATAAATGCAATATTGCAATATGACAGGTGACAAAAGGGAGATATGACATGGATGCAACACAATAATCATGACAATGACCATGTGGTAGTAGATGCGACACAATGCAGTAATATCACAATGCAGATGCAATGCAATAGAGAACACAATGCAACACATTGGAGAATGCAATGCAATAATAAACATGACCTATGAGGTATACACACTTTCCTGATTGTGAGATACACAGAGGGAGAAGTGGAACACACTTTTTGCAATGAAACTTGGATGGGAGAGGGGAGACAAATTGTGGGCAGGGGAAATCTGTTCATTTCTGACAGACAATGTGCCATCTAAATACAAGTCTAGCTCCAAGGCTGGAGCACAACAAATCAAAACTGAAAATTTACAATGTAGGGTCAATCATATGGATATTTGAAATATAGTGGAGCCTGGACACAAACAAATAAAGTATCATACTATAATGGATGAGTGAAAAAGGAAAAGCACTGATCACACCAAATGCTGACTGTGTGACTCATGACTCCATGGACTGCATCTCAGCCTATACATCTTATCAGTCCTGCTCCTCATCAGCTGAACCCAGTCCTATAGTCCAACACATTAGCAAATGGGTGATTAATGTGACTGCAGATGATTGTCACATGTGGTGCATTAATGTCACTGTGTTCACCTGATGTCACTGATGGTCGTTTTCTGGTGTTACATGTGTGTGATGCTCATCAACATGTGCATGATACTCATCTGCACTCTCTGGCACAGAAGCCAAATACATTGCAGGCACACACACTGCAAAAGAAGCTATCTGGCTCTGCACCCTCCTTTCCAAGCTTGGCAAACTCCATGACTCTCCTATGATGCTCCAAATCAACAATCAGTCTGCCATCACCATCACAAAAGAACCAGCCTTTCACACATGTACCAAACACATCAATGTGTGGTATCATTTCTTTCACAAGAAGTATGCTGGTGGGGAACTGGAATTGGAGTATATTCCAATGGGTGAGCAGGTCACAGATGTGCAGGCAAAGGGGTTGACATGGCAGAAGCATGAGCAGTTCTGCTCCAGCATGGGCATCTACTGGTGCACTAGCTGAGTGGGTTTGTTGGAGTTTACAGCAATGTGCAACAGTGAATGCATACAACTGCACACAACTGTGAATGCACAAATGCATGACTGTGCAACTGCATGACTGTGCAGCTGTGCCACATGGACCTCTCACAGGACTCAGGGATGATATGGACAGACCCATTACTTACAGAAATTTACTCTCACACAGTTTTATTTTCCCTCAGTCTTCTACAAAGAGACTGAGGGCAGTACTTACTCATGCATCATTCATGGTTTATGTTTTCTTTGCTAAGAGCAGCATATTGGATGGTCTTAGGGAAATTTTGCAATAACTATACCCCTGGTGACAAGGTAGTTGGTATGTGCTTGGTATGCATAGTAAACATTCCTGATGACAATGAAGAGTGGGATCAACAAGATAGAGATGAGGATGATACCACCAATGACTAAATGAGGATCCAGAGTGACAAGTTTAGGATGTCTTAGTGACACTTAGAATGACTTAGAGATCTTAGACTTAGTTCTTAGAAGAGTAAGTGTAACCCCCTGGCTTACCACACCACATACACATGACCAAGACTACATCATACCCCCTCATTGTCACCTACATCATGCACTCACTACATCAGATCATCTCCCCACTTTCTCATCCTCCTTATCACATGCTTGTCTTTCCCTCATGCATTCCACCCCACCTCCTACCATATATAAAGACCTAATTACAGCCTCTCAAAGATGGACATTTTTCTCTTCCATTTCCTCTCCCTCTCTGGTCCCTTCCACTACCCCTGTATGATCAGTTAGTTGCCATTATACAGTCAACCATCCTGTTTCATTCTTGGTCCAATTTCCCTCTTTGTCAGAGTGTTCCCACACTGTGTGTGGTGTTCCAGTAAGCAAGATAATAACAAGCTTAGATCAAGTGCAGTATAGGAGAATTCCCTAGATTGTCAAGTTGACAAGACTGGGGTTTAAGACCACCAGGCTTTCAACTACTTATACAAAACAGAACTTCCTAAAGATAGTACATGTAAATAAGATTATGGATCAACAATGATTGCACAGCAATCAATGATGTCACATGATCTTAGATGCATCCATGAAATATGGTAAGTGGCTCAGCCACAAGTGTGAGTGAAACAAGAGATAAACAGAGGTAAATAAATACAAAATGGAGAAGTCCTTGCTAATTGTATAGTGATAGTCCTTAGCAAGTAAATGTAAATAAATAAATAAATAAATAAATAAAGGAAAAGATAAGTCCTTTATAGTACTTGGAGTAAACTCACAGCTCAGTATAAAATACTGTAATACTATAAAGGAGAAAAGGAATAGTGTCCTTACTATAAGTAGGAGCTAAGCTCACTGCTGTAGTTAATACTACACTTATAGTAAGTAAGATAAAAGAAAAGAAAAAGAGAAAAAAAGAAAACCATTATGAGGTGCCAAAGCAAGTGCCTCGTAACATTCTTCCTGTTGAATACAATTCTCTTCTTTCTACAATCAGCCACACTCTTTCCAAGCAACCTCCCTCAATAGACCCATCCCCAAGAAGACCATAATGACAGTGAGTAAGATAGTGGATTAGATCTGATTAAGATAAGATAAGATAAGATAAGATAAATGGGTCTAATCATATCTAAAGGAAAACAATAGAGAAAAGAAATAATAATGGCAGGGGATAAAATGACTGTAGGAGTTGTCGCACCTGCCTCATGAGAGAAAGTGCATTATACTCATCCACCATCTTTCCTTCTGTCACAAAGCACAAAGTTCCACATATGCACAATTTGATTTGTGTGGGTCATCAAACATCTTCTTCAGCTCTGGAAAAAATTCTGCATAGCTTGGATAGGGAGTGGCTTCAAGGTTGGTTTTTAAGGGAGTACCTATCATTAAAGGCCTTGCATTCCTTTGTTGAGGAAGGACAAAACAAACAAGATCTTTTGATGATCAGAAGGATGCAAATTGACATATGTGAGAAGATTCTTTTGACAAGAAAGGTAGAGGGTTTGAAATTCCTCCTTTGATCCATCATACTCAAGGGGTTTGTCAAATTTCAAAAGTCATGGAGCAAAAGTTGTCATGACTGGAGCAACCAAAGGCTCAGAGATGGGTGGAGGAAATAGTTCTGTAAGGGCAGAAAATGGAATAGGTCAAGAATGGCCTCTATTGTCATGGATATTGCTCTTTAAGTAGTAAATGAACTTGAGATAAATGGGGAAACATACCACATAGCATAAGGCCATTGTTATGGGGTTGAACCAATATAGTAGTTCAGCACAGTGTAAAGCCATTGTCATAGGGTAGGATACCTAGAATAGACATGCAGGAAGATCAGAAAAAGAAACAGAAGAAATAGAATCCTGACAGATGCCCAGTGAGACATCGATCAACTGGATCAATTAGTGGTGATGATAAAATGATGCATTAATCACATTATCGTTGAACAGCAAGGTCACACAACTAAACAGTATGAATCGTGTTCTTTATGGACAGACTGTTGGTGACCATTATACTCAGGATCATCAACGAGGAAGGAAAATGTATGTACTAGAATATGAAGAAACGGTCCTTGATGAAGATTTGTAAATGAACACAAGAATGGGAAGACCCTGGCTATGTTCGGCCATAGCACTTCACGAGCTATCACCAGCACTGCATGCATTGCCACGGGCCATCCGGGATTAACATCACACAATGAAGGTCGACGCGAAAGCCAGGCTGATCCGGACCCCGAAACCATTCTGATAGGATGCAGTCACGCAACACGGCTAGGCATTCGATTCAATCGGTCTCGTGGGACTGTAACGCTATACTGACGCAATGGTTGCGCCCCAGGCTCTCAGCAAGGAAAGTGGCTTTTCTTAATAATCATACCCGAGACATACTGGCATGCAGCCATTTTTTTTTTTTTAGTAGAGAATTGGATAAAGAAATCAGAATCCAAGAACTGCTAGTCTGATCATCTCCGCCAGGTGTCTTGAGTCGGATCTGGACAAGACTGTTCTTTCGGGGGTTGCTGTCTGCGAATAACCGATAGAACAACTTCCCATACAAAAGCGCTGCTGCTCATCCTGAAATTCCTCACGGCCTCCATCTTCTCTTATTTATCTGACAACAATGACGAGTGCAGACCGTGGCCCTTCTCCTCTTCGTCCACCTACTACCGCCTTCCGAGTCGAGGCTCAGCTTTCTCCCATTGATAGCGCGCTACACCCCGTCATTCATGTTGGCCGTGTAGCTGTCATCACTGGCGCCGCTAGCGGCATCGGTCGTGCCGCTGCCTACGAGCTCGCAAAGTCGGTATCCGGTTGCGTCAGGGCAGGCGCCATTGTACTGATCTTCACACGTCAAAATACAGATTAGGGTTGAAGATTGCGATCGCAGACGTCAACGAGGAAGGTCTTAGGGAGCTTGCCGAGGAGCTCTCCGTTTCTATCGGCGAGGGGAACGTCCTTGCTGTTCCCACCGACGTCAGCAAGATTGACGATGTCATCCATCTCCGTGACAGAGTCTATGAGACCTGGGGAGAGGTGAGGCTGTGCTCAGCGCAGTTTTTTGTATCCTGCGTACACCCGTCCACGCATGACTCAGTCCATCATCCACTTGCCCTCCGAATATCTTTGTATCTCGTCAATTTCCCGTCGAGATCTCACCTGCACTCATCTAGGTTGCTGTGCTTCTTAACAATGCAGCCGTCGGAGTTACGGGTACATCCTGGGAGAGCCTTGATAATTGGAGGAGGATCATGGACATCAATTTATTTGGGTACGTCTGCATTTTCGTGGTTGTGAAGTCATCTACAACCGACGGCACACAGCGTCATCAACGTGCAGCATACATTCGTTCCATCCATGATCCACCAGGAAAACCCGTCTATGATTGTAAACACGGGTTCCAAACAAGGCATCACCAATCCCCCGTAAGTCATGTTCTTCGACGGGAAAGTCCAATGCTCTCATCGCGACCAGGGGTAATGCGGCCTATAATGCGTCAAAGGCAGCTGTAAAGAGCTTGACGGAGGGACTCGCATGGGAGTTGCGTGAGCGCCCGAACACGAACGTGACGGCCCATCTCTTCATGTGCGTGTTGCTCTTCTGTATCGCTAGCCTTGGAGACTCAACATTGAGCAGTCCCGGGTGGACCTGGACGGGAATTACGGGTGCAGCTAACGGCTTGGAAAAACCCGGGGGGGCGTGGACCGCGGAGGAGACGGTGCTGTACATGCTGGACCGTGTTCGGAGCGGGGACTTTTATATCTTGGTGCCGGACAACGAGACGCGGCGTGAGGTGGACCAACTGCGGATTCTGTGGGCGGCAGGGGACGTTGCGGACGGTAGGCCTGCACTGAGCAGGTGGCACCCAAACTACAAGAGCCTGTTTGAGGACTACATGAAGGAAGGGCTGTCGGCGATGGACTAGAAATGTGTAGAATCGATGTATCAGAATCAGAATCAAGGAGTCAAAAGATAATTAATAATATCACGTTTTGATTTCCAACTGCCACCGCAAGCCAAATATAGCGCTCGGAAACAAAGGTTCGAGCGCGGGACAAAAGTCTTTCCTCTCCTCTCGTCTCCTCCTCCTCCTTGTCCTCTCCCCCAACCTCGCCCTCTTCCCTGCCCTCTTATTTCTCTTTTCCTAGACCGGCAGGCTCCGCTGGTCTTGTCTAGACCTAGCAGTCGCTCCTCCCGAGGAACGCTCTTCGTTTCTAGCCAGTTCATCCCGACTCGACGTCGGCCTGTCGATTCTCTCCTCGAAGGACCCATCCCCCCCCTTACTTCTTCCCGTTTTGCGTACCCACGCCAAACGTGTCCCTCTTCTTTTCCAATCTTGTAATAACCATCTCAGTTGAACGAACAATCTATGTCGACAATTCGTCCTCCATCCAGCCCAAGCCCAAGCCCATCCCCCGTGCCGTCCGCGGGCGGCGGCAAGTCGGCCAACGCGCGAGCATCAATCGGCCCCTCCTCTCGTGGTTCGCAAAACTTTGGTCTTGCGTCTCCGCGCCCCGGCGGCGGCTCGTCCGGCAACCGGCCGACGAGCGAGTTGTTGGGCACCGCTGGCATGTTCCAGACACCCGAAGGTACGTCGCTGCCCTTATATCACGCCTTCTCCATCCCCTTGTTGGCGTTCTCCTCGTGTTTATGTCGTCAGGTTTGTGGCGAGTGCCTTCTTTGGGCCAGCGTTCCGGCGACTTTATTGTTTCCTCTTTTGTTATGGAGTGTGGGTTATGAGTGCTTGCCTCTGGCGGCGGCAAAGTCTGCATGCTGTTGTTGGATTTTATGGTAGTGCAATCTTGATTACAGGTTCTAACTTGTTGCCTTTGTAGCGGAAGCAATCGATCAATGGTTCGAGAACCTGCAAAATTACGAAGTCACGCTTGTGCGTCAATCCTATCCTCATTCCGTTTGATTCTTATCATCTATGCAGGAAGAGATGGCAGCGGCCTCTCTCGATGCGAATTTCAAGGAAGAGCTGAGCGCCATCGAGCAATGTAAGCCACCTACTTTCTGCATAAATGCCCTCTTCTGATCACCACATGTCACTCCAGGGTTCAAGGTTCTTTCTGAGGCAGAGCGCACAGCCGCTCTTTATAGTCTTCTGCAACATTCTTCACAAGTTCAAATCCGATTCTTCATCACCGTGCTACAGCAGATGGCGCGGTCCGACCCGATGACGGCTTTACTGAGCCCCGCCGTCGGAGGTTCGATGCAGAGCCAAATGGAGGCAAAGCTTGCGTCCATGAGCCTCAAGTCTCCCGGCCTCAAGTCGAACATGCCCGGTTCGCCGTCTGCGCGGACTTTTAGCGCCGGCGCCAATGCCAATAGACAGTCTCTGGTATTCGAGTCTGGCACATCTTTCCTCTCACCCGACTCTGCCAATAACCTCAGTGCCAGTGCTAACGGTGGTAACAGCGAAGCAGCCGCCACCTTGGCACAGCAGCGCGCGAAACTCAAGGCGAGTAATACTGCACACCGCATTTCTGCGCCAGCACTGGCATCGAGTGGAGATGGCCGTGGAATGTGGGGTGCGACGGTTTCCAGCTCCCTTGGACAGGTTGCCGAGCGGTCATCTTCGCCCTCGCAGGAGGTTATCGTTCCTTCCGATACGGCCACGGGCAAGTCTAGGCCGCAGAGCACAGATTTTTCAGGAATGGCAGCGAGTGCCGCGTTCCGCTCTCCGCGTCCAGAGGGTCTGGACACTCTGTCGCCCGTGCCTGGGGACAGCTGGGCGAGCATGGTGAACACGCCACTGATCCCGATGTTCAACCAGAACACCAACTCAAATAATCTCGACGCCGCCGCGGCAAAGCTTAATCATTGGAGTGGCCATCATGTGCCGGTGATAGAGGACCCGCCAAAGTTCCGCCGTCCCCCCAAAGGCACCACCGGCAGTGACATCGGACAAGGACAGGCCGGCGGCATCTACAGCGACGATGGAAGCATGATCTCATCTAGTCAACAGCAACAGCAGCGCAATGGGTCGAGAAATATTAGTAATAATGGAAGCAACTCATTCGGGCCAGGCGGCTGGAACGGCGCGCGCAGCCCAGCTCTCTCCAGCGTTTCTTCTGGCCGGTTCAGCGACGACGGCAGTGGGCTAAGTGGACTGGGCATGGGCGGGTTCAACCTCGGGCTGGGAAGCCCTGGGTTGGGCATGGGCCTCCCGAACGCGAACGGATTGAACATGGCGGGCCTCGCGGGAATGGGCCAGCTGAATCCTTTCAACATGAACATGAATATGTTGAACATGGCGAACCTGACCGCAATGGGGGTCTCGCCTGAAGCGCAGCTGCTTGCTGCTCAGTTAGCAGCGAGCGGGTTCACGCAACCAAGCATCGGTGCGTTCGTCGGGCTCCAACAACAGCAGGCAAATCTGCGCGCACAGCAGCGTGGAGTGGGTCTACGCGCTGGGGGACCGAAGGGTATGGGGGGCGGTGGTGGCGCGACAGGCGGCGGTGGTATGGGCAAGAAAGACGAGGAGGACTTTGATCCGGCGCTGTTGGGCGACGTGCCAGCGTGGCTGCGTTCGCTGCGGCTCCACAAGTACACGCCAAACTTTGAGGGGATAGCGTGGAGAGACATGGTGATGATGGATGAGGCAGCGCTTGAGGAGAGGGGTGTCGCGGCCCTGGGGGCGCGGCGCAAAATGCTTAAGACATTCGAGGTCGTGCGGAAGAAGATGGGCATCGAGGGTCCACCTGGCCAAGGGGGCTCGGACACGGCATGATCGCCAACGGGTGCTTCCCAACAGACAAGAGGGACTGCTCTTTTTTCCCCGCGCGGCAACACATGCAGTCTGGGTAGTTGTTTTATCTGCAACCCTTTCCCCTCCGTTCATCCCACAAATAATGTTCGATTTCCTATTTGTCCCATTTCTCGTTCTCGTCACTGTCGTGGACAGGCCTCGATATCTGGGGCCGGGCCGTGGGCCTATCCCCTCGTTATGCATATTTTCTCATTGTCTTTCTTCTATCCTCTGGGGCCATCATATTTTCTGCTGCTACGCGTGATGAGGCTGTGTAGCATTTCGCACCCCTTGAGCCCCAGTGCTGTATTAGTTAGCACTGGTGTGACTTGCGGTTGTGCGATGTTAGGGCGCATAGTTGTATATATGTAATGTCTACGAGTGGAAAACTTGAGGAAAAGTCTGTTTACATTTCATTGGGCGTTACATATGACCATAGGTTTTTATATACCAGCGCTTCGAGTGATACGGTGATGTGTTTTGCGCGTGTTTTGCAACAGAATTCGACCCCACACAACGTTCCCACGCCTTGCTAGTCGGACATTTGGAGCAATCGCGCGGGAGTACACAATGCTTTTACTTTACTCTTGGACCTTTTCGGACTTGTGTATTTTACTTTTGTTGTGCCCTAGAGCTCAGGGACAGTTCTATATTTAAGAGGAGTGCTGTTCGTAGCAGCACAACAAGTTTCTTTCCCCCCCTCAGAGCGGATCTCAAAAGCACTAGTTCTGCCCTCTGAAGAAAAGCCATTCTTCGTATTGTGTTGTGTTCTTTGTCTTTGTGTCACATCTTGTCATTCTTATATCTATCCACATCACTCTACTCTCTCCCTTTGTGTTTAGGGAATCTTACAACCGGCACCTTCGGACGTCCTTGCTACCTTACTGGTCAATTGTGCTCTCTCTGCAGTAGGATTCAACAATGGTCATTGATATAGATATATTCACTAGTGGCGAGTGCCACTGGCTTGGCACTCACATAGGCTGAAACTTAGATGATAGTCATAGTGGTGAGCTTCGAGTTGAATTGCTGACGGGGAAGCAGGTACAAATGCTGTATTTGGTACTGTCGACTCAATTCTGGATGACCCTTGCTACAGTCTAGCTTTTGTTGTGTGGAACGGACGCGCGACGACTACAGGAATCGATACAAGAATTGAGGTTCACACTCGTATTGCAGACCTGCAGACACTAGATACCAATAAGTGGCACAGCGTGGTGGACGGCCTGTTACAGCCCGTCTGGCCACCGACGAACGCTCGCTCGCTCAGTTGTTATCGGACGAAACTACGATGTAGAAATGCCTGTGCGACTTGAGCAGCCCATCTGGATCCAGCCTGACCTCCTCGGTGCCAAATGCCACATCAACGTCGAAGACGCCCGACGCGTCGTGTCCCTCCAAGACTAGCACCGTCTGATTCGCAGCGCGATCGATGCGCGCCCCGTTCCTCCGCCACTCGATGGTATAGCCCTCCAGGACGTCCAGGGCCCCCATGCGGAACTGGCCGATTGGGACGAGGCTGATGCCCAGTGTGCACTGCCACGAGTCGCGCACGCATGCCGCCTGGACGGTGTCAATGAGGTCGACGCGCGCGAGGAGTGAGAGCCAGAGGCTCTCGATACAGACAGCGCAGAAGTTGGGTGTCGTCGTGACGCGCATCAGGCAATCCTCGTTCGTGGGCCGGTACGTCGTCTCGTTCATTTCAGAGAACCTGCGCGGGGCGGACGTGAGTGCGTTGTGGGAGTGCAACAGGAGTGTGTGCATACGTGGGGAAGACGCCGTAGTACCCAGGCGTGGCGGTGAATCTGTGGGTGTGTGAGCATCAGTGCAGTCCCAGATAGGTCTATGATGGACGGGTCCCACTCTTCGTCGCTGCCAAACTCCAGAACCTCAACGCTGCACAGCTGCGCAATACCTTCTCGGTCCTCTTCCTGCAGCACAAATGTGACCTCGTGCTCGCCCTCGCGCAAGGTGCCGTGCCTGTAGATGTCGTAATGCCACCTATCGATGCCTAGTCCCTCCTTCGGAACCCATCCGAGGTCGTGTCCGTCGAGTAGCACACGCAGGTCACCTTGTTCTGGTAGTCCAGACAACGAGAACCGCACGAGGTGTCGAGAGTACGTCCCGGACGTATAGAACTTCGTCGTCCATGGTGTGGTGGTATTGAGTAGCGTCCACGGGTACTCTTGAAGGGGCATCAAAGAACGTTCGACACGAGGCAGGCCGCTTAGGCGAGCGGCACTATTAGAGAGCCAGTGGGCCCAAGGCATAGGCATGCTGGCATTGTATCCTGCGTTGGCCCCGAAGTACGCAAACCCGCCATCGTATTCTTCGCCGACGCCAATCACGGAATGGCCCAGCTCGTGACTGGAGAAAGCGCCATTAATGAACAGACGTACGAGTCATCAGGGAGATGAACGTGCCGAAGGACCAGGGCACCGTTGACCTCAGAAGGCGTGATGGTTCTGTTACATATCGTTGTTCAGCTTCTAGCTAGAGTTCATGAGTAGCGATAATCCTCACACAAACTCTCCACCAAGTCCTGCTCCGTGAGGGAATATATCGGCACCGCGCGGAGCCACAGCGCTCTAAGGAAGACTCACCTCCATATAATGGATCATTTCCTATGCTGTCGTTAGCCATACGGCTTGTGCTTTTAAAACAGCACGTCATATCCGACTGACCTATCAGAACAGGGTAATCGCACTTGTCTCCTAAAGACTGACAAGCTGCCCGAGCGACACTAGCCTTGGCATAATATAACGCTCGCAACTCTGTTCCATCGCGGTATAGGCCGAATGGTGTGCTTGCAGATCATGAGTGAACTGTCCAAGAAGAAAGTGATTACCGCAACCAGGCACTTACTCCTTGGGTTTTCCCCCGACGCCGACGCCGCTCTGCAGAAAAATAGTCGCGTTTGAGTAATAGACTCATTCATGAGAAGGAGTCGTAAAGCAAAGGAAATAGATGAAACTGCTCTAGCAGCCGTGGCAAAAGTTATTGGTCTCTCGTTTTTCTCAATGCAACTTCTACGGGCAATCGCGTATGTACAACAAGACGCCTCAGAAGTAAACTTACCTCTTTACTAGGGGAGAAAGCCGCCCAAAAGTTAAGCAGCGGCGTGACAGTGTGAAACGTTTGGTTAGACGATATCTCGTTGACGAGGCGACCGACATCTCTGAGAAACTTGTCGCGCTCGGAAGGAAGATCTGTGTTGGAAGCTCAGCAAGCCAAAACGGCACTGGAAAGTCCATGTACAAAAACGGGATGGTGACATGTTACACTCACAGCCATCGGAGAAAAATGTGATATCTACTCGGTTTGACGAGGATCCCGAGACTGCGATCCGTTGCACCTCGAGCGGAATGGGCGACTGGGGTAGACTGTGAGGAAGTTCAGGAAACACTGTCTGGATATTCCGGTTTATTTCAGTGTTTCTTTGGGACTCGTTGACAGATATCGGCGTGTCTATCACTGAAAGCCAATCAGAGAAGTCCAGGTTCTCGAAACCGCCGCAGAGGTGATCAGCTTGCTCCCACAGCGTCCGCTCATTGTAGGCGAAGATATGGATGCGTTCCACAGTCCCTCTGCCATCATTGGAGGTGCTTTCGCGCTTCTCGACAACGGAGCTTCCATCGTCCGTGCCCAGCAGCCTGTGAAGCTGCGTTTCACGCATATCTATAACAGAACAAACATAGTCGCTCGAAAGACGATGCAAGGTGAGCTCGAACGGCCGGCGTGCCCATGGGTCAGAAGATGTTTCTGTTTCAAGCGTAACTGCAAGAGCAGACAGTGCATATAAGAGGAGGGTGCAGCTCTTCAGCATCGTGACAGCGACTTGAATTGGACGCGCCAGTGCTGTATAGTATGAATGACCCACGTGACATCCCGACCTGTCTTCTATGGATGCCAAGACTGTCTGGGGTCTTCTTGTGCTACGCCGTTCATGATTTTTTGGTCTTCCTATGTTCTGTCCCTTTCCGCTTTGACAAATGTCGAAAAAACTTATTGATGGTCACGTATCCACCAAACAATGCAAGCGTGCGGTGGTGGCACTGCTGGATCACGCACTCAAATCTCAGCAAAAACAACAGGAGTCTGAGCTTCTGCCCAGGAAGGAACAGCACGTATGGCTACAGGTTGCGGTGAAGAAGATGCATCCAGAGAAGAAGTTGAAGCCGGCGAAAATGTGCGTTGTACATCTGCTCGCGGTTGCACGCTAATTGAGAGGCCACTAGTCCGATTCAGTTTCCCCTCGTCGATCCCCGCACCTCGTCCGTCTGCCTCATCACGAAAGACCCGCAGCGAGAGTACAAGGACCTTCTACAGTCTCATAACATAAAATTCATCAGCCGCGTCGTTGACCTGAAGCATCTCAAGGGCAAATTCAAGCCGTTTGAGGCCCGGCGGCTACTGTTGCGGGAGAATGAGCTATTCCTCACCGATGAGCGTGTCGTGCCATTACTCCCAACCTTGCTAGGGAAGATATTCTTTGAAGCGAAAAAGTACGTCACACGTAGTGAAATCCGCTGTCCCAGACATTAAGGACAATATTGTTATACAGACAGCCTATTCCAGTTTGTCTGACGCGGAAAGATTTGAAGGGCGAACTGGAACGGGCTATCTCCTCGACCTACATGCACCAAAATCAAGGAACCTGCACGTACGTCCGTGCGTATTACATCAATTTCATCATGTCACTGACAATGTCTTCGATCGTAGATCAATAAAAATCGGCACTCTTTCGCAGTCTGCGCCACAAATTCTATCTAATCTGACCACCGCGTTGCCTGCCGTCATAAAACGCATCATAGGGGAGTGGGCGAATGTTCAGAGTCTGAGCATCAAGACAAACTCGAGCGTCAGTTTACCGATCTGGTCGTGTGAATTGGGAGGAGAGGAAGGTGGCCGTTGGGATGGGCTCATGGTGACAGACGAGGCAAGTAGTGAGAACAATGACAAAGACAAAGAAAGCGAGGACGGCGAGGAAGAGGAGGAAGAGCCTGTGAGAGCTGTAACGAAAGCTAAGGAGGTAGACGGTGGTAAGAAGATGGACAAGATGAAAGAGAGAATGGCCTCGGGGGCTCAACCGACGAAGGTTACAAAGCCGGCGAAGGAACTTCCAGTGTCCGAGACATCTGTAGCTGTCCCCAAGGTACGCGATGCAACATCGGTCGCTTTCCTTCCCACGATGCTAACAACTGTGGAGCTGCAGACGAGTACAGTGGTTTCCTCATCAGCAGCTGAGGATATCTCGTCGAGAAAACGGAAAAGAAAAGCGAAGATTGACGCTGCTGTCCTCCCTGCTGAGCTGAAGTCTGCATCTAACCCTCCCGTCACAGCGTCCCTCACGGAACCCTCACCTGCACCCTCAAAACCCAAAAAGCGCTCACGCGCTGCACTCGCAGATGCTCCTCTCGTTGATCCCACCCCCAAGGCACCTGTCCAACCGTCGGTTGCATCTGGCAGCGGGGCAGACGTCCGGTCCGCCGGCGCATCATTCGCTGCTCCCAAGGCTAAACGGAAGAAGATTCGGGCGGCCGTGAGCGTTGCCCAGGAGAAAGATTTTGCAGCTACAACTCCTACAGCTCCCCTCATTCTAAATGATGTCCTCACCGCGAAGGAGACCGTCGAGGTACCCGAGCTGGCGAAAAAGAAAAAGAGGAAGGACAAGAAAGACGCCTTGGCAGCAAATATTCTGCCAGATCATGTGGTGACCGCTCCTCCAGCACAAAGCTCGCCCTCTAAAGAGGAGTTGAAACAAAAACGGTCCGCGGGAGTTGCGGGAGAGAAGAAAAAGGCCAAAATGCTGAAGAGGAAAATCGGTTTGAACGGTGGGGCTAAGGCAGAAATTATGGGGGAGAAGGTCTGTTAGTCGGCATCCTGAGAATGGGTTCGCACCGAAAATGCTGAGGCACAGCCGTCGACGTATGTTCTATCGTACTGTTGCATTCGGATTGCATGCGGCTCTTCTTTTGTTACTTATCTGTACATTTTACAGTACAGTATAGTACTGAAAGTCTCTCTGGTTAGTTATTCGGACCAGAGATGCACAAAGATAAATTGTATCTTTCAAATGCGTATGTTTTTCTTGGCCGCCAGAAACCCGGCAACGTTGAGCTAGTTTTTATTTTATGTTCTATGTTGACCAATATGTATCTGCGGAATCGCACAGATTATTTTGAAATTCTATGTGAGCTACGGCAGATACGTTTGCGTAATGAGCAGCCGCGCCTGGCAATGGAAGTGCAGCCCGGGCCAAAGGCGACAGAATGACTACGTCCGTACAAAAGGAATCTGGAAGCCCGAAAGCAGCTGCCGCGCCTTATTTTGTGCACCAGCGCCCTCGGCATTGGTAATGAAGTGTATATGCATACCGTACGACCTGGGGTAGGCATCGACATTGACCTCGATCTGGGGGAAAAGGCCCATAGCCTCGGGCGGGAGACCGATGGAAACGACGCCAGTGACGCCGCTGGGGGTGGTCATGAGCTGACTTGCCGGGGGCATCACAATTCCAGAGTAATCGCGCATTCGGGGGAAGACGAACTCGGTGAGGGTGCCGAGGAAGTCATACATCTTGGGTCCCTTGAGGTCGACCTTCACGGCTATGGGCAGGCCGGGGCGCAGCCACTTATGGACGGTCTTTCTGCTCTTGACAACCTGGACGCCCTCCACAGCATGGCGGCCACCGCCCTTTTCAGTCTCACCACTGAGGGCGCGGAAGGCCATGATGGCACCGAGGAGGTTCTGGCGGCTGGTGATGGCTTCCTTGACCATGGTGTGAAGGGAGATGCACTCGAGGCGGACGACGTTGTCGGCAGTAGTGGGCGGGGCGGGCTTGCGACCAAACCAGGAACCACCAACGGGGGGATTGTGACGGAAACGGCTGTAGGGATTCTCGGGATCGTGGGTGAGGCGGATCTGACGCGGTGGGGGACGGGGCTTGGCCTCATGGTGATAGGTCATATACAGCAGGTCATCTTGGAGGGTGTTGTAGTAGTGGTCAGCGAGGCGGCTGGGGTGAGTGTCGCGGACGACAAGATTCACGTGTGGTATTGGCAAGCCATGAGAGTCGCGAGGTAAAGGCTTGCGAATCCTGGGAGCATGTCGCGTCGGACGGAGAGTCTTGTATACAGGCTTCCGTGCGAGTCCGGCGCTCATCTAGAGTGCCAAATTGGAATCAGGTCACTAAGACGCTCACTTCCGTGCATACTAGTATAGCAACGAGACATACCTGGGAAAACGATGTGTCGGGCGACTGGTTGGCAGAGGACAATCTTGGAGTCGAGGCGTAGGACAGACGTTGTTTGGACTAAACGCCGCTGCCAAACAAATGCACGTGGCGTCTACTGCATGTTGGGGTTATGACCAGGTAGGCTGAGTCAGCCCGGGGGTCTCTCCAAATTGAGTGGAGTTGCGCCGACGGATAAAGCCCTGGAAGTGTAACCCCCAGGCTTACTCGTCATGATCCTGCCCCCAACACATCACTACTCATCACCATATGTCATACCACTCCTGTCGCCCTTGTACGTCACCTGCCTGACATTATCATGTGTTGGAGATCACAGCAACATGCTACAGTGAAAGTGTGATAACATGACAGCACATGTTATGAGGCACTTACTTTGGCACCTTGTAATGCGTTTTTTCTCTGTTTCTTTTTATCTTTTCTTTTATCTTACTTACTAGTAAAGTGTAGTATTATTACTACAAGTGTGAGCTTAGCTCCACTTTACTTAGTAAGGACTCATATTTCCTTTCTCTTATATAGTACTTAAGTATTTACATACTTAAGTGTGAGCTTAGCTCCAAGTACTATATTAGACTTATCTTTTTTCTTTTTTCTTTATTTATTTATTATAACATCTACTTGCTAAGGACTATTACTATACAATTAGCAAGGACTCTCTTTTCTCACTCTTATTTACCTTTGTTTATCCCATGTTCACTTTGCACTTGTGGCTGAGCCACACTATTTACACAATGGACGTGACTTACTGCGCAGTACTGCGCATTACCATTTATTTACTGTGTAACTTTACTATACTTAGATCTCCAGTTTTGTATAAGTAGTTGACAGACTGGTGATCTTAAACCCCAGTCTTGTCAACTTCGCAATCTAGGGATTCTCCTTACACTGCACTTGATCTAAGCTCGCCACAAACTCACTTCACTCTCTAAAGAACTAAGTCTAAGATCTCTAAGTCACTAAGTGTTGCTAAGACATCCTATACTTGTCACTCTGGATCCTTGTATAGTCATTGGTGGAATAATCCTCATCACTATATCATTAATCCCAATCTTCATTGTCATCAGGAACCTCTATTACGTTCATCAAGCTCAAATCCAAACCCCTGTTACTAGGAGTAATATTATAGACATTCCCTAAGACCATCCAATAGGCTGCTCTTAGCAGCACATTTATAGCACAAATGTGGAAATAATGTGACATGCCACACAGACCTTTTGCTGGACTCAGGGACAATACAGATGGACCCTACTTACAGAAAAACTTCTTTCACATAGTTTTCTTTTCCCTCAGTTTTCTACAAAGAGACTGAGGTCAGTACTCACTCACTACACTGTTTGTTTTTATATCTTTCTTACTATTTCTCCCTGTAGAATACATTCTCTTTGTTGAACTTTCTTGCACTTTGTACTATACTCTGCACACACTCTCAGCCACTATTACCTACATGGTCTGTGTGAAAGAATCTGGGTTGGGCAGTGGATAACAATGACACAGTCATACAGACAAAGCAAGCAGCAATCCTAAGAGTGGGGATTGTGGAGGTTAGGGCCAATGCCCAAATGAACAAGACTGAGAGGTCATAAGACCACATCTTAGTAAGTGGCGAGAGCGTACACAAATAAAGAGTACGCAAAACGAGAGATACTGAAGATGGTACTGTCAGACAAAAGGGAAGATGACTGCATCAGAGGACTCACCTCAGCAGACTGCTAGAGTGCTGAGGTGGTAAGACAGAAAGTTGCAGTAGATATAGTAAGGGCAGAATAAGATTAGAGGGGAGCCCAAAATATGAGATACTGGCATAGTATGTTACCAGTAATGAGGGAGATGAGATAAGATTAGATTAGATAAGATAAAAAGGAAAAGGAGTAGCTGTAGGGCATATTCGAGCTGTATTAGTGTGCTCAGTGTTGTATGGTAGTAAAAATTCAACACTGTGTGCCATCCTTACTTGTATTTATACCTGCAGTCTTGTCCCAGGATATTATTGTACATGCAGGCTAT
This sequence comes from Albatrellus ellisii, assembly GCA_003314395.1. Lineage (NCBI taxonomy): Eukaryota > Fungi > Basidiomycota > Agaricomycetes > Russulales > Albatrellaceae > Albatrellus > Albatrellus ellisii. Next base: position 8,747 of record QLPN01001640.1, on the reverse strand, counting down.
GGCAAACAGCTGAAAGCAGAGTGTATGTGAGATAAGCAATCCTGATAGGGAGAAGTGTGGCCAGTATGACTGCAGCAAGATAGAGGAGGTGAGTGTGATAGTGTGACACAATGTAGTAAGAGATTGTCAGAAAAGTTGTAAGACATCTGAGGTAAAGTACAAACCTGCAGCAAGATAGAGGAGGTGAGTGCAATAGTGTGACACAATGTAGGAAGAGATTGCTGCAGGGAGAGTGAGAGAGGGGATAGGAAAGTACTCACTCAGACAAGTTGTAAGATGTCTGAGGAGTTTGTATAGTAGGGTACCCATATTATATACATCTGCACAGTGTAGGTTAGGGTGGAGAATAAAATAGTGAAGAACAAGGACTGCCAAATAGAGGTGACATGCATTGTGTGGAGTGTGGTGTGGAGTGTGACACAAAGAAGAAGTGAGGGCAGTCCATGTGTTGAATTTATTCATTCACTACACAACACTAACCATGCCCTTACCCCATTTTATCTTCTCATCTTCATCTGATCTTCATCTGATCTTATCTTCTAATCTGATCTTATCTTTGTCTTCATCTTAGCATTAAAAACTTACCTCTTTTGGTTGGTCTACAGATTGTAGCTCTGTCCAAATTCTATCAAACTAATACTATATCTTCTCTCTTGTTGTTGTCTTCTTTTAGTTTATCTGAACATCTGTCATCAATCCTCTATGGGGATAGCTCTCCACTATCAGGCCTTAGTGCCACATTTCTCCTATATAGCCCCAAGGGCTAAATTCTGTCTGGACATTATTATTCTCCTAGCTATGCTTGTATGCCTATTTCCACACCATGGAGGTAGGAAATGATGTGAAGCTAATGTAACCCTGCAGCTTACTCATCACATACATCTGCCAGACATCTATCCAATCCACCCCCTACCCTACATATGTCAGAGCTACCTACATCAGGATATCACATACCTCCTCTACATCATCACATTACTATACCTCCCATTGCCTGCTCATGCATTCCATCCCTCATCAAACAGTACTTAAGGCCACTAAATGACCACAGATTAGCATCATTGGATCCCTGTCTTTTTGTCTCATCCTCTGTATCCCTACCTACTATCAGCCTTCTTATTGTTTGAGATACAGACAGTTGTCCAGTTTAGTTGCCTTTCATCTGATCTCATTGCCTTTGAGTGTTCCATGTGCAAGTGCATTTCCACTAGGTACATATTGTATATGTAAGTAGTACATGCATTGTTATGAGGCACTTGCTTTGGCACATTGTAATGTGTTTTCTGTTTTTTCTTTTTCTTTTTTTATCATACTTACTATAAGTGTAGTATTAACTACAGTTGTTGAGCTTAGCTCCTACTTATAGTAAGGACACTCTTTCTCTTTCTTTAGTATTTACATACTAGAGTGTGAGCTTAGCTCCAAGTACTATAAAGCCTTCTTTCTTCTTTTTTATCTTTATTTATTTGTTTATTTATTTATTTACATTTACTTGCTAAGGACTATCATTATACAATTAGCAAGGACTCATCCTACCTTGTATTTATTTGTCTTTGTTTATCTCTCATTCATTTTGCACTTGTGGCTGAGCCACTTACTGTGAGGCTGATGCTATGTTGAAGCTGAACAAATGAAGAAAAGCTAAAACAACAAAAAGGATGATTGTGCTTAGACTAGCAGATATCCCAGATATATAATCAGTAAGGTAGGACAAGAAAAAGACTAGAAGCTACTGCACCTAGTGGATATCCCAGATGATCAGAACTGGGGATAAAACACTAAGTGGACTATGCTATATATATTATCCTGAAGAGTGCACAGACCATGCTGTACATTATAGGGCCAGAGAATGAGAAAGTAAGTAATGATGTCATATCTAATAATAGAAGGGATATGTAAGTGCTGACTGAGGCTCTGCAGTAACTGAGAGAGTGATTGGTGATACTCCACAGCAGGTGTGAGAAGGATTGGTGAGCATGTGCAGTAAGAGTGAGAAAAAGAAGTATAACTAAAGATAGAACAGGCCAATTGGAGATTGGACGACATACGCATCATTGGCTGATAAAGATGAACAAGATAAATGCATGACCATGAGAATCGCTTCAATAGATCAGGAGTGATTTTAAGATCTATGACAATAGAGCCATAAGAAATATAAAGGAAAATGAGGAAAAATAGGAGAACGATAGGAGCAGCCTGACACTTACTATGTTCATGGATGTGTCTTAGGTCCTGTGACTTCATTGATTGCTGCACAATCATCATGATGAGGCTGAGCCATATGCAAGGTGGAACTAGAATAGTTCATATTTGTATAGAGTGTCGCTACAAGCTACTTATAGTAAGTTATGTAGTGCATGGACCATCAAAGTATCTACTGTTGAATGGTGTATGAATGTATGTATGTGTTGGTATGTGTATACAGCAATAGACCCAAGAAAGGAAAGAGATGTTACTTAAGCATAAGAATGTCAACACCCCCATTTGCTGGATATGCAGTCAACCAGTCCAAGGCCAGACCGATGCATGGAGAAAAGAGGAAGAGAAAGAGACTTAGTTAAAATGTTGGCAGTAACAAGTGAAGAAGGTAAGTGATGAATGGAAATGCCACCAGAGGAAAGGCAGTCATGAATGTAGTGGTGGTGTATGTCTATGTGCTTGGTACCACAGGTAACAACAGGGTTAATGGCAATGTCAATGGACCCCTTGTTGTCACCATATAGTGGGAGAGGGGAAGAAGAAGAAAACATGAAACTGATTTCTCATAGGAGAGAACATATCCACATGCCTTGTGCTGCAGCCTGTGATAGGGACATGTACTCTGCTTCTGTTGAGGAGAGGGAAACCATGTGTTGCTTCCTTGAGGACCAGGCAATAGTGGCTCCTCCCAGAAGGAAAGCATAGGAGCCAATGGACTTCCAGTCATCACGATCCACTGCCCAATCAGAATCCAAATATCCAATGACCTCAGCATTAGGACTGCAGCCATACTGAAGGCAGAGATCTATCATTCCCTTCAGGTATTGGAGGATGTGGTGCCCTAGGGTGAGATGAGTTGGGAGAGGGTTGGAAAGGAATTGCAAGAGCTTCATCACAGTGAAGGCAATATTGGGATGCAAAATGATGGCTGCATAAAGCAAGGATCCAATCAGTTGTTGGTATTTGGATTGTAGGGAGTGGTTGGTGGTGTAAGTGCTGCAGGCTTTGACAGGTGCAGCCCCTGGTGGTAGAGGAGTGGATGTAGGATTGCAGTCAATCAGATGGAACTGATCTAGCATATCAAGTAAGTATGCCTTTTGGTCAATCTCCAGAATGTGATTTGGGCAATCCCTTGTGACATGAAGCCCAAGATAGGACTTGATTTCGCCTAAGTCAGTCATTTGGAAGAGTGACCTGAGAATCCTCTTGCAGTCCTCAACTTCCTCAAGTGACCCTCCCAAGATGGTGATATTGTCAACATAGAGGACAATTATCAGCAGTTTCAGGGATGAGGTAGAGATGTAGATGCCAGAGTCACAGTATGTGCATGTGAAGGAGAGGTTGAGGAGAGAACTGTGCATTTTCTGGTGCCACTGACAGGATGCCTGCTTTAGGCCATAGATGGCTTTAGTCAAGTGATAGACCTTTCCTTTGGTCCCTGGCACTGCAAAACCTTGTGGTTGTTCCATGTATATTTCCTCATCTAGGTTGCTGTTGAGGAATGCCAATTTGATGTCCATGGAGTGTATCTCCCAGTCTTCAAGGGCACCTATTGCAAGGAGGGTCCACAGAGACTCAAAATGAGCTACTGGGAAGAACATTTCATTGTAATTGATGCCATGGACTTGCATGTAGCCTTTGGTGACAAGGTGTGCTTTGTGGTGACTGTCTGCCTTCTGTTTAAACACCCACTTATTTCCCACAATGTTGTGTCCTGGAGGGCAATCAATGAGCTCCCAAGTGTGAAGGTTGTCTAGTGATGACAGTTCCTCTTTGCAAGCAGCATGCCAGGAGTCTGAGTCAGATCCAGATAGGGCTTGTTTTAGGGTGAGTGGGTTGCACAAGATGGCATGGGAGAGAATGGTGGAGATTGAAGGCATGCCATGAGGTGTGGCAAAAACATCGTCATCATCTGAGTTCCCCCCCTCACTGAATATGTCAACAAATGCCTGAGGGCCATACACACTGTTGTGAAAATGGGTGGGGTGCTGCATGGTGTGTTGGGAGCAATGCACAATGGGATAGTCATTGTCAATGAGACATACAGAGGGGCAAGGATGGCTAGAAGAGGAAGGAGAGGAGGACCCATGCCAAGGGGGAGCTGGGGGTGAACCCATGAGATCTGGGAGATGTGCAGACTGCCAAGCACAGGCTTGTGGTGGAGGAACAGCTGGGGTAGGAGTGTGTGGCAGAGTGACTGGTGCAGGGACTGCAGGCAGGGTAGCCTCAAGTTCCTGTGGCACAGTTGGTGCCATGGGGGCAGAGGGCAGAGCGGCAGGAGGAGGTGCGAACAGGACAGACACAGGTGGGGGCTCAGGTGTGTTGTTTCCAGTGCTGTCATCGCCATCATCGCTGTTGTTGTTGTTGTTGTTGTTGTTGTTGTTGTTGTTGTCAGAGTCAAGGCCACTACTGGGACCGGGAGGAGGAGGACCTGGCGGGAACAGGTTGAAGATGGTGGGTCACATGGTGGCTTCCAGGGAAGGAAAAACATCTTCCTGAAATACAGCATCACAGCTGATGACACTGTGTGATGAGGACTGGTCCCAGAACACCCAACCTTTGGTTCCAGCCTCATACCCAATGAACATGAGTGGTCTTGATTTCAGACCCAATTTGGTACATTGATGATCAGGGATTTTAACCCACACATGGCATCCAAAGACATGGAGATGAGAGACATCAGGTGGAGAGTCACTAGGCAACCACTTTGAGAGAGGGGCTTTCCATGCAAGGCAATGGACAGGGGATAAGTTGTAGGTGTGGACAGTGATGTGGATGGCATATTCCCAGAAATCCAGAGAGAGGCCAGCATGATGGAGAAGGCTGAGTGTGCGATCGAGGATCAAATGGTTCCAACATTCAGCATGGCCATTTTGTTGAGGGGAATAGGGGACAATAAGTTGGTGCATGATGCCTCAGTCCTGCAGAAGGGTCAGAATGGAGCTGGATAAGTACTCCCCCCCCCACAATCTGTACACAAGGCTTTTGGGTGACAGCTGAACAAGGTGTGGACATGGGTGAGGTAGTGTTCCAGCATGCTGGAGAGCTGGTCCTTCTGTCAGAGGGGGTAGAGGAAACTGAAACCAGAGAAATTGTCCAGGAACATGGCAAAGTAGAGGTTGTGAGACCCCAGTGAGGTGGTGCTGATGGGCCTGACAAGATCTGAATGGATTAGGTCAAGGACATCAGTGGCATGTGAGCAGGAGAGGTGAAAGGGTGAGTGGGGAAACTTCCCAAGTAAACACCCAGGACATGGAGAGGAGGGACCATCTGAAGGCAATGGGGAAAAACCCAACAACTGGGAGGGCTGAATCCTTGAGATGACGGTGTCCAACAAATGTCCAAGCCACTCATGCCAAAGGCTTGTGGAAGGGAGAGACAGCAGAGAGCAAGGGAGCAGCAGAAAGCACCAACCAATAGGTGCCTCAAAGCAAGGTGCCAATGCTGAAGATGTGCCCATGATGAGTGATTTCACAGTGGCCTCATTTGTAGGTGATGCAGAATCCTAGGCTGTCCAGTTTGCTGATGGACAGGAAGTGTCTGTTTGCACCAGGGACATGTAGGACATTAGAGAGTGATAGGGAGACACAGGACCCATCTGGGAGGATGTGCTGTTGCACACAATCCCCACGACAAACACATGCGATGGTGGACCCATCACTGATGGTGACTGTTTGTAGGGAGACTGGGGTGTATGAGGATAAATCCTCTTTGTATGGGGAGATATTGTCTGTACACCCAGAATCAAGCATCCAAAGGCTGTGGCCATCATAGTAGCAAGTGTCGAATTCAGCAGAGGAAGAGGCCAAGACATTTAAAGATGGAATACTAGCTAAGCCATCCCCCTTTCCCTTATCCTTGTCATTATTCCACTTCTCCAGCTGTTCCTTCACATTGTCTGGCATCCTGTGCAGTGCCCAACAGTTTTTGACAGTGTGATTCTTGCACTTGCAGTGGGTACAGAAGGAGGAGTTGTGCCATGTAGGAGTTGGGTTCTGCTGGAATGCTGAGAGTGCAGGAGGGGGCTTGGTTCTGGCTTCTTCATTGAGGATTTGTCTGCGGATGTCACCAAGTGAGAGGTGGGTGATGTCAGAGGAGGTGAGAATGGATGAGGTGAAGTGGCTCCAAGAAGTTGGGAGAGTGTTCAGGGTGATGAAACACATCTGCTGTCCTGAGACATTGACCTTGGAGGCAGTAAGCCATTCCCATATGACCAGTAGTGCATCAAATTGGGGAGCAAGCAGCATGTGCATGTCATATTTGCAGGTGAATAAAGACTGAAATTGGACAAATGCTCCCATAGCAGACTGTTTGCCATATACTCCTTTCAGCATCTCCCATGCTTGTGCTGCAGTGATGGACTCTGATGTGATGGCAGACACAGGTTGGGTGCCACAGTGCATTGAGATAATGGCTTTGGTGATGTCACTGTTTTCTTTGAAGAGTTGAATATTGCTTGCATTGGTGATGGTTTCTATTGGCAGTCCTCCTTCAATGTGTGTAGTTGATATTTTGGGAGTCGGTTTGGCTTTCATGATTGTGTACCAGATCCCCATGATGATGAGGGCAGACTTAACCATATTGGCCCATTGGTGATAGTTGTCCATGGATTCAAGGATGATATTGATCTTTTGTACAGAGATAGCATGAGACGGAGTTAAGAATTGTGAGATGAAGATGGTGAACATGAGATATGAGTGAGAGTTGAGTATGGTGAATATGAGTGTGAGAGTGAGTATGAGAGATGCACAGGCTGCCCAGGCAGGGCCCATAACCTGATGAGGCTGAGCCATACATGAGGTGGAACTAGAATAGTTCTTATTTGTATAGAGCATTGCTACAGGCTACTTATAGTAAGTTATGTAGTGCATGGACCATCGAAGTATCTACTGTTGAACGGTGTATGAATGTATGTACATGTTGGTATGTGTATACAGCAATAGACCCAAGAAAGGAAAGAGATGTTACTTAAGCATAAGAACATCAACACATTGTTGATCTGTGAATCTCATTTACTTGTACTATCTTTAGGAAGCTCTGTTTTATATAAGTAGTTGAAAGCCTGGTGGTCTTAAACCCCAGTCTTGTCAACTTCACAATTTAGTGCCAGACTCCTATTGCTGACTTTATTCCCTACTGTTCTTTTATTCTTTCTTTATTGTTTCTCTTTAGATCATCTGATAAGATAAGATCTTCATATTATCTTTTACATCTTATCTTGTTAGATATCTTACTTACTGTTGTTACGGTGATGAGCATCATGTGCACGTAATGCCAGAAAACGACCATCAGCGACATCAGGCGAACACAGCAACATTAATGCGCCGCACGCAAAAATCATCCACAGTCACTATAATCGCACATTCACGCAGGCGTTGGAAAACAATACCGGGTCAGCCGACAAGGGATAGGACGAATAGGCCGAGGCATGGTCTAGACCCACCAAAGTAACCACGGAGGTATGAGTTGCGAAGTCAGCATTTGGTGCGATCGGCGCTATTCCTCTTTTGCTCATCCGCAATAGTATGATACTCTATTTGCTCACATACAGACTCCACTTCATTTCAAATATCCCTATGATCGACCCTACACTGTAAATTTTCTGTTGTGTTTTGTTGTGCTCCAGTCTTGGAGCTAGGCTTGTATTTAGATAGCGCATCATCTGTTGGAAAAGGACCAGATTCCCCCTGCCCTCAATTTGACTTCTTCCCCCATCCGAGTCGATAATCAAAAGGCAAATATCAACCTTCCCTCCACATGTCTTATTATCAAGAAAAGTGCGCGTTCCCCGTAAGTCACGTCTATCATTGCGTTGCGTAGCGTTCTCCATTGCATTCTCCATTGTGTTCTCCATTGCGTTGCGCTGCGTTGCGTTCCCCACTGTGTCACGTTTTGTTTCCACTACATTGGATTCTCTATCGTGCTCTCTATTGCGTTATTTTGTATCCGCCTTATCGCGTCATATCATCGGTTTATTACCCAAGTTGCGTTCATCTAGTAGCTCTAGTCAAATCACACTATCGCCCCTATTGCCCTTAACTACTAATACTCTCTACTTTGGTGTCTAGGGAACTTTATGGCTCGCACCCTCCAGCAATTGCTGTGGTTGTGGTTACTTTCCCCTCTCAGCCCGACACAGTACATATCAACGGTCATCTCAGAGATGGTTCCCACAGATGCTGCACATCTGTCAGCAGTACTCACACACTTGCTGCACTTCTAGTTACTGTTGACCTGCCCTTAGGTACTGCACCTGGTCCGTGTGCTGTTCATAGTACTATAAGTATATAGGTAGCTAGACGAATAGACTCCAGCTTGTTACAGCTGGTTCCATCCCCTCTTCTATAGTCTGAGTCTCCTCATCCCTTGGGCTTAGATCCAGGGCAGCTCCCGGTCAGTCTCTCCAAAAGAGAGCAGGGATACGTCGGGAGTTGGTGGTCTTGCACTACGGATGTCTGCCATAGGCTTGACGATCCTGACATCTAGGGAATTCTCCTATACTGCACTTGACATAAGCTTGCTTTATCTCACTACATTCAAAGAACTAAGTC
>QLPN01001638.1:22140-32447 GCA_003314395.1 Albatrellus ellisii | reverse complement strand
GGGGCAAGGCTACTTTCCAAGAGCACAGCTTTTGCATGGATGAGGTGAAATGCTTTTATGTGATGTGCTGATGCTGTGGACTTGAGAGTCAGTGAGCCAAGGAGTCAAGGATAGGTGGCCAAGTCACTCATGCCATGTCTGATGGGAGGGATTTGACAAGATTGTGTGGACTCAGATTTCTGGTTGCAGGTCAATCTAGTAGTTTCCATGTCACAAGAAACCAGTGCAGTACAGTGTAGAACCTTTCAAGATAGTGCATATGCCAGACTGGTGAGGAACAGTATGTTGAAGATGAAGGTCAAATACACAACCATGTGCTTATTGAGCTAAACTCCCCTGTCTATCTCTTGGCTCAAAGTAGCCAACTCTCTAGACAGGAACTAGCCATAGTACAGCTTCACATCATGCTAATAGTGCTTAACTTAACTAAGACCTGGTAGCTTAGTGGTTAGAGCACCCACCCAGAGTATGGGAGGTCCTTGGTTCAAACCCAAGCCAAGTCACTATTTTGGCACTAGTGCTGCTCAACAGACAAGACTGGGGTTTAAGACTGCCAGTCTTGCAACTACTTATACTAAAGATGTGTCCTACATATAGTACAAACAAATAAATTTTATGGATCAATGAAGATTGCACAGCAATCAATGAGATCATGTGACCAAAGACACATCCATAGTAATCTGTAAGGACTTAGCACACAAATGGTGGCCAAACCCTATGGATGGGAGCCCTTGAAAGTGTACTACTGGGATGCAGGGCATGGTCAGGATGCCTGAGATAAAGTCAAGGGTTCCCCCTCTATATTAGAAGGAACTACAAGACTTTCAGTAAATCAGGGGGGGGATGGAGGACAGGTTCAGAGAGTGTGTCTAGCCAAGACTCACAGTCCACTAGTAAGAGGGATTCTTATTGCTATAGACACCAGTAGACTGGGTGGCTAAACAACAAGAGGATAAGCTAAGGTTCTAAGGTAATAATGGTAAAACATATATATACTGTACTAGTTTGGGTAGGTATATGACCTTCCCTGGATATAAGGGTCAATCAATCAGTCTGTAGCAATGGGATATAAGACAGTAGGGTAAGGCATCCTAAGATGAAAAAGGAAAGTAATCTGTCATTTGGATCTGACTGAGAATTAAAGAAGATGTAATAAGGGAATAGAAGAAGTGACATTATCAAATGTTCACACATGTCATGGGCATTTTGAAGCAGGTAAGTGAACCTCCATTATTGGACTAGGAGTCTGTTATGCTTATGTAAGCATATAGTTGTTCAATAATGGTGGGTTGTAAGTAAAGCATATTAAAATCATAGAAAGTCAAGAAAAACAAAGAAAGGTAAGGAAAATAGAAGGAATGGTAAGGTGTACCACCTTATATTCATGACATAAACTACTAGGAAAGTAGTCACAAGCATGAGATGAACATCTGACAAATATCAGTAAACAGAGATGAGAGAGATAAGTCCTTGCTAATTGTATAGTACTAGTCCTTAGCAAATGTAGATAAATAAAGAGAGAAATAAAGAGATAACACTTTACAGTACTTGGAGTTAAACTCACAGCTTAGTATGTATATGCTATAGTAGCACAAAGGTCAAGAAATGAGTCCTTACTATAAGTTGGGGCTAAGCTCACAGCTGTAGTAAATACTACACTTATAGTAAGATAAAAGAAAAGAAAAAGAAAGAAACATGTGTCCAATACAAGGTGCCTAAGCAAGTGCCTTGTAACAATGATTGGTTATGTGACCCCCAATTTGACCACCAAAAATCCCCCACCCACAAATACAGGAACCCAGACAATATCCATGATCTGGATCACACAGATCTTGTTACTCAAAATCTGTGCACCTTCCAACTAAATCAGGGCAGTTTACTTAGTATACCAGAAAGCAAGGCAAAGTGAGGTGAAAAAATGCCACTACAGTAAATATTACTACACTGGGTAATAGCAAAATCAATTCAAAGTAAAGCTAAATGATGAATTAAAAGAATATTATAGCTGCAATCCTCCAATGAGTAATTATTATGACTCTCATGTCAGCTGATCTCTAAAAGCCATGGATGCTAAGAGTGGCCTATTAGACAGTCTTAGGGATTGTTCAGTGTAGTGCTCCTGGCAACAAGATGATTGTAATAGGCAACATAAATGTTCCTAGTGACAATGAAGATAGGGATCAAGGAAATAGTGATGAGGATGTGAGCACAGGCATAGGCAGGTGACAGAAAGGAGAAGGAAGGGAAATAGGAACTTGATTACAGATGCCCACATAGTGAGCAGAGATTGGGGAGAGAGCAGAGTGTCAGGATGTATTATTTTTCTTATCATTTTACAATTTCTTTGATCTAAATCACATAAGATCTACAAGAGATATCTTATCTTATCTTATTAGATCATCAAGAGATCTTATCATGATTATCTATGACTCACATTCATCCATCATCAGGTTACTTACTATACAGTTATGACTACATTTCCCACAGTCACTTATTGATGCTATGCAATACTGCACATCATACTTACATATGCCTGCCCTATAGTGACAGTACATGGTCTGTGCACCAATCTCTTTAGTATATATTGAACATTATAGTAGCATGTATTTCTTTAGCTTTATACATCTGAGATATCCACCTACTAGCATGACTTCATCCTTAGTGTTAGCCATTCCCTTCTTCTCACAGTTGTGACCTCACTGTTCAGTGTGTGCCTCACACAGAGGAGTTATGAGCAGAGCCAAGGGTAGAGTCTGTATGCACAGGTTGGTGCTAAGAGCAGCCTATTGGACAGTCTTAGGGTAGTTCTGTTATAACAATACCCCTGGTAACAAGGTAATGGATACACGCTTGATAAGCGTAGTAACCATTCCTGATGATGATGAAGAGAGGGATCAATGAGATAGTGATGAGGATGATACTGCTGATGACTAAACAAGGATCCAGAGTGACAAGTTTATGATGTCTTAGCAACACTTAGAGTGACTTAGAGATCTTAGACTTAGTTCTTAGAGTGAAGTGAGTTTGTGAAGAGCTTAAGTCAAGCACAGTACAGGAGAATCCCTAGATTGTGAGGTTGACAAGACTGGGGTGTAAGACTGCCAGTCTTTCAACTACTTATACAAAACCAGTGTTCTAAAGATAGTACAAGTAAATAAGGTTCATGGATCAATGATGATTGTGCAGCAATCAATGGGGTCACATGACCTAAGACATGTCTGTGAATAAAGTAGGTGGTCCAGCCACAAGCACAAAATGAACAAGAAGTAAACAAAAATAAACAAAGACAAGAAAGGTGAGTCCTTGCTAACTGTATAGTAATAGTCCTTAGCAAGTAAATGTTGTAATAAATAAAAGAGAGAAAAGAAATGATAAGTCTTTATAGTACCTGGAGCTAAGCTCACACTTAAGTTTGTAAATACTTAAGTACTAAAAAGAAAAACGAAAACCATTATGAGGTGCCAAAGCAAGTACCTCATAACAGTTGGGGCAAGCAAGCAACAACAGTTTATAAGAGACAATCAACAGGTAAGTGATCCCCAAAGGGGAGAGCAGGGCAGATAGCATCTGCAGCAAGTGGTGGAGGTAGTGAATGCAGAGAGTAGGCAACACCACATGGTTTAAGTACACTGCAGGGATGTGATGAGAAGGTAGAGCAATAAGAAGTAAGTAGTACTTGTTACAAGGCACTTGCTTTGGCACCTCATAATGGTTTTTCCTTTTTCTTTTTCTTTTCCTTTCTTTTCTCTTATCTTACTTACTAGTAAAGTGTAGTATTATTACTACAAGTGTGAGCTTAGCTCCAAGTACTATATTAGACTTATCTTTTTTTCTCTTTATCTTTATTTATTTATTATAACATTTACTTGCTAAGGACTATTACTATACAATTAGCAAGGACTCTCTTTTCTTGTTCCTATTTACCTTTGTTTATCTCATGTTCATTTCACGCTTGTGGCTGAGCCACATTACTTATACAATGGATGCAACTCACTGCACATTACTATGCAACTTTACTATAGTTAGATCTCCAGTTCTGTATAAATAGTTGACAAACTGGCAGTCTTAAACCCCAGTCTTGTCAACTTCACAATCTAGGGATTTCCTATACTGTGCTTGATCCAAGCTCATTACAAAACTCACTTCACTCTCTAAGGAACTAAGTCTAAGATCTCTAAGTCACTCTAAGCATCACTAAGACATCTTACACCAATTACTCTGGATCTTCATATAGTCATTGGTGGAATTATCCTCATCTCTATCTCTTCAATCCCACTTGTTATTGTCATCAGGAATATCTATTACACATATCAAGCACATATCCACTACCTTGTTACCAGGAGTATCATTTCAGATCTTCCCTAAGACCATCCAATAGGCCACTCTTAGCACTTTGACAAGACTTCTCACTCCTCCTAACAAACAACTGTGCTTCTAGGAAGCACACAACCTCCACTATGGCTTCAAATCTTGACAGAGATTACCATCAACAACTTCTTCCAGCCAACGCCATCTCATTAGACATAACTGATCGCCAGTGGCCCAATTACCTCCAATACTGTTGGAATATTCACGGTACTTGTTCAGCTTCGCTACACTTACTACTTACACATCTTCTTTATGTCTTACTGACGCACGTTCTATTTACCTACTCACCTTACTACCATGCTTTAGAACGCTCTAGACCGTTCTAGACCCACTTACCCATGTTTGTGTAGCACGTACTGCACCCCCACATACAACCCCACATTAACATGCCGCCTGAACTCAGTGCAGCATGCACTATATCTACTACACCCCCCACTTTCCGTAGCTCTATGGTATTATCTTACAATGTTGTACCACGTCTCCCCACTCTGTGCCTTAGTGCACACCACTTGCTACCACTATGCCCTCACTATCTCCTTCTTCCTTTTCTCCTTGGTTGGCTTGTACCTGCGCTCACAAATACAACAGCACCAACAAACTTTTTTACATCAATAACCAACTTGTTTACTTCACTCATACCAATCAGGAACCCCAGACAGCCTATCATAATGGGAACCCAATCACCACAGATACTCAACTTCTATCAGCAAATATCCACAGAGAAATCTCACTAGATACCAACATCTGTCAACAACATAGACAACTTCTTGGAAATCACATCCCTGTCCTACTCCAAGAATATACCAATAAAGAAGATGAATATATATTCTATGACAAACACAACCAGTGGATCTACGAAGCCTTCAATGACCCCAATGAAAATAAAGTTATCATTTGCTGGGACCCCACAAACCTATCAGACTACAATTACATTGAAGTATATCCCAAACAAGTATCTTCACTACCCACGATCCCTGAATACTGACAGAGCCTTATTCCAAGATCAAGGCCTGAATCTCACACAAGAACTCTCTCAGGGCCCCCAGAACCATGAACCCCTACCAACATTTTGGAACAACTTCCTCAAGTGGAAACCTTCTTTACTCCTCAAGCAACAACTTCAGGAGACAAAACCATTACCTCATCCACCCCTTTCATTCAACCAAGAATCACCCCTGGAATTATGGCTTCAGACCCAACTGATCCAATGCCAACAACAAATCACCCGAACCCAAAAAGAACTCAACAATCTATATCAAGAATGGCTAACATGTCATCCACTCCCTCCAAGGAACCCAGACTTAATAAGCCATCTGAGTTTTCTGGAACCGAATCCACCACCAAAGACTTTATCCAAAAAGTTAAACTCCATTTCTTTACCAAAACTTTCAAGAATGATACAGATAAAATCACCTTTGCATTATCTTTCTGCAAAGAAGGAATGGTTGCTGGAACATGGGCTGGACAAATCATCAATCAGCTCACCACTTCCCCTTCTACATTCACATGGAAGCAATTTGAGGACCAATTCAAAAAGAAGTTCTACCCAACTAACAAAGGGGAGTTATCACAAAACAACCTGGATAGGTTAGTCCAGGGAAGAGGCACCACATCTGAATACATCACAGTATTCAATTCTATCACCGACACCACAGGTTATAACAATATAACCAACATCAAGGATACCATCATGACAACCAGGGATATGTTACCAATGACATTACAAGAATGGCAAAACCTTGCCATAAGACTAGATCAGAACAGAACCAACAATGACTTCCAGAACAGTATTCAATCTGGAATAGGTGGACAATTCCTATACCCTGATGATTTACTCAAAGGGGATAATGAGTCCCACTCACAAAAACTAAATCCCTGCTCCATTCGAGCTATAGAAGACTTCTATCCCCAAGGATCATCCCAAAGAGAAGTATTCACATGCGCCAGATTTATCAGAAATGGAAGATTATCAGAAGAAGAATGTGACAAAAGGAAATGAGAAGGGACTTGTTTCAAATGTGGTATCAAAGGACATTTCAGCAGAGAATGCAAGGTCAAATGTGACCAAAATTACAGAACACCCAAGCCTGCTTATGCAATAAGGGGAACTCAAATATGCAATGAAGAAGAAGATCCCATGATAACCATTTCCCACACCCTCATGAAGTTATCCAACAAAGATAAAGCGGAAATGCAAGATCTGTTTAAGATCACTCAGAATTTTTGAGAACTCCTAAGTCAGCAACAGACAAAGGAGTAACTGATTACAAATTGGACATTGTGAGCAGGAACTTGAATTCAGACAATGAATTGTATATATCATTCTCAAAATACAATGGTTCACCATCCATTCACATTCCTGTTGAAATTTCCATAAGAAATCAGAAAGTTGCCACCAAAGCCTTAATCAATAGTGGTGCAACCAGAATCTTGATCCATCAAGATTTCGTACGATTACATCACTTACCAACACAGAAACTCAAACATCATATACCAGTAAAAAACATAGACAGAACAAAGAACATTGGTGGGGATATCACACACACCTGTAATATCACACTCAAAATCAAGAAGGCAAACATCAAAACCCACATAGAAACAAATCAATTCTACATCACAGATCTAGGAAAGGAAGACATTATTTTAGGAACAGATTGGTTATGACAACATAACCCCAATATTGATTGGACCAAAGATACAGTATCCTTCTCACACTGTCCACCAGAATGTTGACAACAACATGTAATCACACCACCATTTTCTGAAGAAGAAGACCAAACCCATACAATAGATC
Organism: Albatrellus ellisii; assembly: GCA_003314395.1. Taxonomy (NCBI): domain Eukaryota; kingdom Fungi; phylum Basidiomycota; class Agaricomycetes; order Russulales; family Albatrellaceae; genus Albatrellus; species Albatrellus ellisii. Next base: position 25,285 of record QLPN01001638.1, on the reverse strand, counting down.
AATGGACAATCAACAGATTAAATCTTTTCTGCACCACCCTATCTACACAAATAGCAATGAATAATCAACACAATGGAAAAGGAATGGATCTCATCCCAAGTCATTATCATGATCTAGGAATGGTCTTTAATGAAGGAGCCTCCACCCAATTACCAAAACGACACTCATGGGACCACACAATAGGTCTAAAACCAGGAATAGAACCATATGTGGGAAAAGCCTATCCCATTGATAACAAACAATGAGAAGCATTGCACACCTTCATCTCCAAAAATAGTAAAAAAGGATATATCCACCCATCAAACTCTCCATGGGCAGCCCCATTTTTCTTTGTTGGAAAAAAGGATGGCAAATTACATCCCTGCCAAGATTATCAAAGATTAAATGAAAGAACTATCACCAACAAATATCCCTTACCCCTTATTCCTGAACTCATTGATAAACTTAAAGGCACCACTATATTTACCAAACTTGACCTCAGATGGGGATATAATAATGTATGCATCAAAGAAGGGGATGAATACAAAGCTGCTTTCATAGCTGACAGAAAATTATGGGAACCTACAGTAATGTTCTTCAGTCTTCAGAATTCCCTGGCCACATTCCAATCAATGATGAATGCCCTCTTCGATGACCTTATCACTGCCAGTCATGTCGTTATCTACATGGACAATATCCTCATCTTCTCAAATAATCTATCAGAACATCGGAAATTAGTTTGTCAAGTCCTCCAACATCTTATCAAGGAAGACCTATTTTTGAAACCAGAAAAATGGTTCTTTAAGAAGGAATCAATTGAATATCTCAGAATGATTATTTCCCACAATCAAGTTCACATGGATCCCACAAAATTATCAGCAATTACCAACTGGCCCATCCCAAAAAAGGTTAAAGATGTACAATCCTTTTTAGGATTTGGAAATTTCTATCGGTGTTTTATCAAAAATTTCACTAAAATGACAAAACCTCTTATGGAATTAACACACAAAGATCAACCATGGGATTGGACAGATCTCTGACAAAATGCATTTGAACAATTGAAAATGGCATTCACAACCACCCCTATTCTATTAATACCCAATTTCAATGCCCCTTTTAAACTCAAAACTGATGCCTCAGATTTTGATTATGGAGCCATACTATCCCAACAAGGTCCCAACTCCCACTGGCACCCAGTCACTTACCTCTCTAAACAGATGACACCACTGGAACTTTGGTCCAACCACAAGAATCTTGAATATTTTTCCACCACAAAACAACTTAACCAACAACAAGCTCATTGGAGTTTGTTCTTATCTTGCTTTAACTTTTCAATTTCCCACCATCCTGGCACCCTCAATAAAGCTGATCATCTGACCAGGAGGCCAGACCATGAGGAGGGGGTAATTTTGGACAATTCCAACATCACGGTGCTAAATCCAAAAATATTTCAAATAAACACTACTGGAAGACACCTAACACCCACTCGATCAAAGAACATCAGACAAAAAATTATTGAACAACTCAAAACCAATACACTTTCTAAAGAAACATTCCAGAAAATAAAAAACCTTGGACCTCGGAAATTAACACAAGGCATCCAAGAATGGAATTATGAAGATGAACTCCTTCTCTTCCATGGAAAGATCTATATTCCAGATAACAAGGAACTTCAAAAAGAAGTCATATGCATCCACCATGACTCAACTCCTGCTGGACACCCAGGAAGATGGCAAATGTATGAACTCATCCAAAGAGATTACTGGTGGCCAGGAATGTCCTTATTCATCAAAGCCTACATGGAAGGATGTGCAACATGTCAATCCACCAAGAATATTACACATCCCATCAAAGCCCTGCTCATCCCCACTGAAACTCCCCAGGAACCTTGGCAACACATCACCACAGATTTTGTAACTGATCTTCCAGAAGTAAACAGATATGACTCAATCAACATCATTGTCAACAAATTCTCGAAAGCTATCATTATCACTCCATGCAAGAAAACCATCACCACCTCAGAAACTGCACAGTTATTCTTGGATCATGCATGGAAACATTTTGGCCTTCCAGATAAAATCATCTCCAATCAAGGACCCAAATTTGCTTCTAGAGTTACTCAAGAAATCTGGAAAGCATTAGGAATTACCTTGGCAATGTCCACCGCCTATCACCCACAATCAGACAGAGAAACTGAACATGTTAACCAAGAAATAGAACAATATCTTTGAGCAATTGGAAATCAATCACCAACTAACTGGCTCAACTTACTTCCTTTTGCTGAATTCTCACATAATAACTGCATTCATTCCACTACTCAGAAATCACCATTTGAAATCCTTATGGGATACAAACCTAGATTTACAATCAAACCAATCACCACCTATGCCCCAGAAGCACAAAACCAACTTCAGCATATCCAGAATATCAGAGATGAAGTAACAGCAAGTCAAAAACTTACCGATCACATCATCAAAGACTCCCATGATAAACATGGAACTACCTTCATCACATACAAAGAAGGTGACCAAGTTTGGTTAGACAGAAAGAACCTCAAACTCCAATACCTGAAAATGAAACTAGCCCCAAAACAGTTTGGACCATTCCCTATCAAAGAAGTCCTTGGACCTGTCAACTACTGGCTCAAACTACCACTGAAATGGAAGATTCACCCCATGTTTCATGTCACACTTCTCACACAATTCAAGGAAACACCCAAACATGGCCCTAACCATATGAAACCACCCCCAGAGATAATCAAAGGAGAAACAGAGTTTGAAGTAGAAACAATCCTCAGATCTAGAGTACAGAACAATGGACAACTCCAATATCACATCAAATGGAAGGGATACCCCAAATCAGACAACACATGGGAACCACAGGGAAATCTGAAGAATGCACAATGGGAAATAGACAACTTCCACAAATGAAGACCAAGCGTGCCTAGACCACTGCATAGCCTGGGAATAGACCTATTCACATTCTGAAACCACCTGACCTCCCCCCTCACCCATACTTCAGGAAGTCGCTCTGCGTCCAAACCACCCATCATCCAAAAATGCATTCCCTCCCTCCCTCCTCAGCACCCTCAACCCCCCTCTCCTCCTTCTCCCTTCTTGCCTCCCCCCATCTCTGTGCCTCCCCCCTCCCCTTCACAGAGGAGGAC
>QLPN01001638.1:0-21662 GCA_003314395.1 Albatrellus ellisii | reverse complement strand
CCCTACACCCACCCCACCAATCCCCACCCCCACCCTGCACACCATGCCACCCCCAACCCCATCACCCACTCCAACCCCATGTACTATGTGTGGTGTGCCAAGAGCCACCTCCTGGCCCAAGAAGAGCTGGCCCAGGCCTGGGAGGAGGCCTACTGCTGGGCCCAGAGGTCTGCCAGTTTCCCCCACATCACCCCTCACCACCCCTGGTTCTTCAACAGGGGCATGCCCAATGGCTTCGTCCTGGCATGGGACACCCTCCCATACCCTGACTATGAGGAGTAAGTGGAGGGCAGGGGTTGATGGGTCAGGGGACCCCACCAAGCATTGCAGGCAACACATCGCATGAAGAGGGGGTGATGTTACAAGGCACTTGCTTTGGCACCTCATAACAGTTTTTCCTTTTTCTTTTTCTTTTCCTTTCTTTTCTCTTATCTTACTTACTAGTAAAGTGTAGTATTATTACTACAAGTGTGAGCTTAGCTCCACTTTACTTAGTAAGGACTCATCCTTTTTTTTTATCTTTTATAGTACTTAAGTATTTACATACTTAAGTGTGAGCTTAGCTCCAAGTACTATATTAGACTTATCTTTTTTTCTCTTTATCTTTATTTATTTATTATAACATTTACTTGCTAAGGACTATTACTATACAATTAGCAAGGACTCTCTTTTCTTGTTCCTATTTACCTTTGTTTATCTCATGTTCATTTCATGCTTGTGGCTGAGCCACATTACTTATACAATGGATGCGACTCACTGCACATTACTGCGCAACTTTACTATAGTTAGATCTCCAGTTCTGTATAAATAGTTGACAAACTGGCAGTCTTAAACCCCAGTCTTGTCAACTTCACAATCTAGGGATTTCCTATACTGTGCTTGATCTAAGTTCATTACAAAACTCGCTTCACTCTCTAAGGAACTAAGTCTAAGATCTCTAAGTCACTCTAAGCATCACTAAGACATCTTACACCAATTACTCTGGATCTTCGTATAGTCATTGGTGGGATTATCCTCATCTCTATCTCTTCAATCCCACTTGTTATCATCATCAGGAATATCTATTATGCATATCAAGCGCATATCCACTACCTTGTTACCAGGAGTATCATTTCAGATCTTCCCTAAGACCGTCCAATAGGCCACTCTTAGCAGTACTCACTCGGACAATGTGCAAGATGTCTGAGGAGTTTGTATGTAGAACACCCAACTTATATAGTAAATGTAGGTAAAGTTGGAGTGGAGTGTAAGTAAGAGAATACAACAACTACCATGAGAAGGAGGGATGCATGTCATCCTGGAGTATGTGTGGGTGTTCAGACATGCAGGTGGAGGTAAAGTCCAAGGAGTGGGTAGTGTATGTGATGAATAGGTATAGTGTACATGTATGGAGAGAAGCTGAATGAAATGGTATAGTACATATGATGTGTAACATGTTCAACAGAGCCAAGAGCAGAGCCAAGGGGAGATAAGAGGCTTAACTACACAGTAGAAAGCTCTCTAAAAGACAATGATGTGGGGAAACTAGGAGATACAGTCAAGACGAGATAGAGTTGTAGTGTTATGAGGCACTTGCTTTGGCACCTCATAACAGTTTTCTTTTTCTTTTTCTTTTCTCTTTTTTTTCTTTATCTTACTTACTAGTAAAGTGTAGTATTATTACTACAAGTGTGAGCTCAGCTCCACTTTACTTAGTAAGGACTCTTTTCTTTTCTCTTTATAGTACTTAAGTATTTACATACTTAAGTGTGAGCTTAGCTCCAAGTACTATAAAGACTTATCTTTTCCCTTCTATCTTTCTTTCTTTCTTTATTATAACATTTACTTGCTAATGACTATTACTATACAACTAGCAAGGACTCATTGCTAAGAACAGCCTATTGGATGGTCTTAGGGTAGGTCTGCTATAATAATACCCCTGGTAACAAGGCAATGGATACGTGTTTGATAAGCATAATAACCATTCCTGATGACAATGAAGAGAGGAATCAATGAAATAGTGATGAGGATGATACCACCAATGACTAAACGAGGATCCAGGGTGATGAGTTTAGGATGTTTTAGTGATACTTAGAGTGACTTTGTGAAACCGATGCTGCTAGCAAGGTCACACAGTAGACTTATGAGGAGAAGAGGAAGGGATGATAGTATATTCAAGGACTAACTCGCTATGAAGTGGATATCCCAGAAGTACTAAGCTAAAGAACAAGTACACTATGAAGTACTGTATATATAGTAAATGCCTGTGCACACAGACCACATATGTCACTGTAGGGCAGGCATTTGAAGTATAGTAAAGAGGATAGCATGATGTCATGCACAGCATGCGTGAGAGTGATCAGTAAGTAATGCACAGCATTGCACAGTCATTGTGAGAATATGTGTCATAAGTAATGAGTAAGCGGCCTGATGACCAATGATGAATGAGTCATAGATTATCACTCAAGATCTAATCAGATAAGATAAGATGTAATATAGATCTTGAGTGATAAGATAAAAGAAAATTGTAAAAAAAAAAAGAGAAAAATAACATGTCCTGACAGACTTAGAGATCTTAGACTTAGTTCTTTAGAGTGAAGTGAGTTTGTAATGAGCTTAGGCCAAGTGCAGTATAGGAGGATCCCTAGATTGTGAAGTTGACAAGACTGGGGTTTAAGACTGCCAGTCTTTCAACTATTTATACAAAACCAGAGTCCTAAAGATAGTACAAGTAAAATAAGGTTCATGGATCAACAATGATTGTGCAGCAATCAACAAAGTCACATGACCTAAGACATGTCCATGAATATAGTAAGTGGCTCAGCCACAAGTGTGAAATGAACTAGAGGTAAACAAAGATAAATAAATGTGAGATAAGACAAGTGTTATGAGGCACTTGCTTTGGCACCTTGTAACATTTTTTCTTTTTTCTTTTTCTCTTTTCTTTTTCTTATATTTCACTTACTATAAGCATAGTATTAACTACAGCAGTGAGCTTAGCTCCTACTTATAGTAAGGACTCATATCTTTTCTCTTTATGGTACTTAAGTAGTTATATACTTAAGCATGAGCTTAGCTCCAAGTACCATAAAGACTTATCTTTTCCTTCCCTTTTATCTTTCTTTATTTATTATAACATTTACTTGCTGAGGACTATTATTATACAATTAGCAAGGACTCACCTTATTCCACCTTTGTTTATCTTTGTTTACCCCTCATTCAATTCATGCTTGTGGCTGAGCCACTTACTATATTCATGGACATGTCTTAGGTCATGTGACTTTGTTGATTGCTGCACAATCATTGTTGATCCATGAACCTTATTTTACTTGTACTATCTTTAGGACTCTGGTTTTGTATAAATAGTTGAAAGACTGGCAGTCTTAAACCCCAGTCTTGTCAACTTCACAATCTAGGGATCCTCCTATACTGCACTTGGCCTAAGCTCATTACAAACTCACTTCACTCTAAAGAACTAAGTCTAAGATCTCTAAGTCACTCTAAGCATCACTAAAACATCCTAAACTCATCACCCTGGATCCTCATTTAGTCATTGATGGTATCATCCTCATCACTATCTCATTGATTCCTCTCTTCATCATCATCAGGAACAGTTATTACACTTATCAAACACATATCCATTACCTTGTTACCAGGGGTATTATTATAGCATACCTACCCTAAGACTGTCCAATAGGCCACTCTTAGCACAGGCCATGTGCAGAGTAGAACTAACTGAGTTCTTATTGTTCTAATTGTAACTATGGACTACTTATAGTAATGCACAGGCTGTGTATGTATGTGTGTGTGAGTATGTGTGTGTATAGTACTTATGGATGAGAAAGGAAAGAGATGTATAGTCAGCTCATACACACATCAACAGGTATGACATATGGTGGTAAGCAACATGGTAAATGATGTGTTGTGGGTGGGGGATCATGATGAGTAAGCATAGGGGGTTACACAGGCCAGAAAACATGTACTAATAGCAGGGTGCTGCCTGCACTGTGAGGACAGGAGATTGTGGAAATATGGGCAATCCAGCAAATGGCAAGTAGACCATGATGATGTAGAGATAGGCCTCAGAGGCTATCACAAGATACACAAGCCAAAGGTGCTAAGAGCGGCCTATTGGACGATCTTAGGGAAGGTCTAGAATGTTACTCCTGGTAACCAAGGTTTGGATATTGGCTTGATGAACGTAATAGAGGTTCCGGATGACGATGAAGAGTGGGATTAATGAGATGGTTATGAGGATAATTCCACCCATAACGATACGGGAATCCAGTTTGACTTAGCGTAAGACGTCTTAGTGACTTTCAGAGTTCTTAGACTTAGTTCTTAGAGAGGAGTGAGTTTATAGCGAGCTTTGATCAAGCGCAGTAAGAGGAGAATCCCTAGATTGCGAAGTTGACAAGACTGGGGTTTAAGACCACCAGTTTGTCAACTATTTATACAAGACTAGTGATCTAAGTATAGTAAAGTTGCGCAGTAAGGCGCAGTAAGTAAACGAATATGTGCAGTAAAGCGCAGTAAGTATGCATCCATGTGATACAAGTGGCTCAGCCACAAGCGCGAAATGAACATGAGGTAAACAAGGGTAAATAAAAGACGAGAAAAGATAGTCCTTGCTAATTGTATAGTAATAGTCCTTAGCAAGTAAATGTTATAATAAATAAAGAAGGATCAAGAGAAAAAGATAAGTCTTAATATAGTACCTGGAGCTATGCTCACACTTAAGTATGTAAATACTTAAGTACTATAAAAAGAGAAACAAAAGATAAGTCCTTACTAAGTAAAGTGGAGCTAAGCTCACACTTGTAGTAATAATACTACACTTTACTAGTAAGTAAAAAAAGAAAAAAGAAAAAGAAACACGTTACGAGGTGCCAAAGCAAGTGCCTCGTAACAAAAGGACATAGGTCCAAGGCAAAGACATCTGAGTAGAGAGAGAGAGAGCATACACAGATAGAGGTATACACAATGGAAGGAGACTGCACAAGGTGGCTGTCAGATGAGAGAAGAGAAGAGTGTATTTCTCTTTGGATAAGATTTGATATGATCCCTTTCATATTATCTTATCTTGATCATATCTAATCCACTATCTTACTTACTGTTGTTATGGGCTCTTTGGGGAGGTTCCCACACATGCTGCACATGTTCTCATACTTGCTGTGCTTTCTACTTAGATGACCTGCCCTTAGTTACTGCACCTGATTGGTGCACATTCCATAGTACAATAAGTAGGCTGGTAGTTTAGCACATAGACCCCAGCTTGTTACAGCTGGTTCTTCCCCTGCTACTTGGCTGAGTTCTCTCATCCCTTGGCCTTGTTATGAGGCACTTGCTTTGGCACCTCATAACAGACTCTTTTCTTTCTTTTTCTTTTATCTTACTTACTATTAAAGTGTAGTTTTACTACAGCTGTGAGCTTAGCTCCACTCTATTTAGTAAGGACTATTACTATACAATTAGCAAGGACTCATCTTATCTTGTCTCTATTTGTCCTTATGTACCTCTCATTTCACTTGTGCTTGTAGCTATTTACATAGTTTACTATGGACATGCCTATAGTCACATGATCTCATTGATTGCTGCATAATCATCATTGATCAGTGAACTTTAATTACTTGTACTATCTTTAGGACATCTCATTTGTATAAGTAGTTGAAATCCTGGTGGTCTTAATATTGAAGGAGGTTGCTTGGAAAGAGTGTGGCTGACTGTAGAAAGAAGATAATATATTCTACAGGAAGAAATAGTGAGAAATCATAAAGTGCAAATAACATAGGAGTAAGTACTGACCTCAGTCTCTTGATAGAAGAGTGAGGGGAAAGAAAACTATGCAAGAGAAATTTTTTTACAAGTAACACATCCATTTGTATCATCTCTGAGTCTCACAAGTCCATGTGGCATAGTTGTACTATTCACACTGTTGCCCAGTCACATTATCACACATTTGCTGTCACATGTCACTGTAATCTCCAACACTTAAACCCCAGCCTTGTCAACTTTACAACCCAGGGATTCTCCTATACTGCACTTGACCTAAGCTTGCTACAATCTCACTTCATCCTCTAAGAACTAAGTCTAAGATCTCTAAGTCACTTAAGCATCAATATGACATCCTAAACTCATCACCCTGGATCCTCATTTAGTTATTGGGGGTATCATCCTTATTACTATCTTATTGATCCCATTCTTCATCATCATCAGGAATGGTTACTACACTTATCAAGTGCATATCAGTTACCTTGTTACCAGGGGTATTGTTATCACAGACCTTCCCTAAGACTGTCCAATAGGCTGCTCTTGGCAGATTCTCCGATGCTGCACTTGATCTAAGCTCACCCTCAGCTCACTTCCTAACCCCTAAGAATGAAGTCTAAGATCTCTAAGTCACTAAGTGTCACTGAAACATCCTATACTCATCACTCTGGATCCTCATATAGTCATCAGGGCTATCATTCTCCTCACTATCTCATTGATCCCTCTCTTCATTGTTATTAGGAACATTTACATTGCTTATTACAACCATCTCATTACCAGGAACACTTTAACAGAACCCTAAGACTGTCCAATAGGCCACCCTTAGCAGGCCTTGTTCCAAGGCAGCTCCCCAGTTAAGTCCTCTAAAGGAGGCCAGAGATAAGTCAGGTTGTGGGCTTGTTGTCTGGTGATGACTTGTCAGCCTGACACCAGTAGCAGATGAGATAAGATGGAATGGAACCAAACATACTCAGTACATAAGAGTATGGCTAGCATCATATGATAGGTGTGAGGCATATGCTAGACAGTGAGGTCACAAAGGTATGAGAGGAGGGGATAGGTGAAGGATGAGGCAATACACTCAAGATGAAGTCACACTGGTAAGCAGATATCTCAGATGTATAAAGCTGGGGAAATACATGCTACAGAGGTACAGTATGTATAGTAAAGAGATCAGTGCACAGACCATGTGCTGTCACTATAGGGCAGGCATATAAAGTAGAGAGCACAGTAAGTGTGAGAAGTATCAGTAAGCAATGTGCAGCACTGCATAGCATCAATAAGCAACTGTGAGAATATGAGTCATATAAGTACAGTAAGTGGCTCAATGATGAATGACAATGAGTCATAGATAATTGGGATAAGATCTAATAAGATATCTTGTGTAGGTCTTGAGCAATAAGAATAAAAGAAATTGTAAAATGAAAGGAAAAATAAGTACATCCTGATAATAGATAAAAACCAACAGAGATGAAAGGCATGTCTTATGAATATCTAGATATGAGGATGGGAGATTGCAGGGGCCTCCTATCAACTGACCAAGCATGTTGTCACCATAGTCAATAGAAGTGGTTAAATCTTCCTCAGTGCATAGGGATAGGAGAACTTATTGAAGGAGGTTGCTTGGAAATAGAGTGCAGCTGACTGTAGGATGAAGAGAATTGCATTCTCAGTCTTTTCATAGAAGACGGAGGGAAAAGAAAACTATGTGAGAGGAAATTTTCTGTAAGTGGGGTCCATCTGTATCATCCCTGAGTCCCACAAGAGGTCCATGTGGTGCAGTTGCACTATTTGCACTGTTGCATGTTTGCTGTCACACATCACTGTAATCTCCAACAGAACTGAATCACATAACATGGAAGTGCACTTGCATGCAGAACACTCAAAGGGGAAAGGTTGGACGAAGGTGACTAAACAGGACAATGTGTAACCCCCCAGGCTTACTCACCATGATTCCCCTCCATAACACATTGTTAACCATGTCACTCACCACCATACATCATACCACCAGTCACTCTTTATCACATTCCTCCTTACACCCTCCATGCATTCCATCTGCTTGCACAGTATATAAGACCTCAAACTACAACCTGTTAGGATCATCATCTCTTGTTCCACATTTATTACCACACCTCTCTTTCTCTACTTCCTGTATGTTGGTCTAGATCACCATTATACACCCAACTGTCTTGATTTGTTTCCAGCCTGATTTCTCCTTGACCCCTTTCAAATGTTCCCACATCATGTGTGGGTTCCACAATGGTCTGTATAGCAGCAACAAGACAGCAGTAGGGGAATATGGAGAGTGGAGGACAGGAGATGTGGAAGCTGATTCTATAGATGAGTGTATAAAGGCCTTGAACTAATGTGCCCGCGTATAGATAAGTCCATCCGAGATGGTTAGTGGAGACAGTAGCAGAAGACAAATGTGAGAACAGAGACGAGAATACGAAAGTGGGGATTACGATAAACAATGCAATAAAGCTACAGATAGATATTCAAAGCCGAAGGGAATCAAAGTGGGCATGAGTCGCGCACAGGCTGGCTCACAGAGGCTTGTTCCGTTCCAGCGCCTCGAGCGCCGCATGCGTCCGCATATGTAGCGCGTTCTGCAAATGGAAATTAAATCAGCTTAGACTGATTAGCGCGAGAAAAAAAGCCGACCTCTAAGCTGTATTTACCCTACGAAACCAAGGTGGACGTAAGCAAGGCAGATCGAGTGCAGAGGGGACGGAAAGAGAGATACCGACCTTCCTGCCAGCAGCGTTCACCTCCAGTGGCTTCCCCGAGAATATGAGCTCTAGTTGCTTCCGCGCGCCCTCCTTATCACCCTTGCACGCCAGCAGGCGTCCATACTCAAAGTCTACGCACACGTCTGCCATATTATCCGGTACTGAGAAACGAGTATGTGGAGTGACGTACGAGCGTAATACACTACATGGTGATCGAGTTCAATCTTCGTCCCATTCACGAAGACGGCCTCGAATGCCCCCAGCGCGCGTGCCGACGCATTATCCTGCGATATACTGACCACCTCATCCGGGTCTACCAGCGCGTCCGGGTCCTAGCCATACCACGACCAAGCGATCAGCACCACAGCACGACGCTAGGCAGAAAGCGAACGTGCACCCACCGGGTATGCAATGTAGCGCAGGCACACACCTTCCAGAAAGCGGCTTAGGCACCAATCGTCCCAGAAGCTCTGCTCGCAGCCGTGTGCGGCTGGCTCAGAGAGACCCTTGAGCTGGGCTTCGACAAGAGGAAGCATATGCTGGGTGATAATTTTACGCGGCGCATGCGCAATCCCATTGAATATGTATGCGAGCTCCAGTGCAGGCAGGGCAAGGCGGCCATCCTGGCCCTGGCACTTGCGCGCCCTCCTAGCGACAAATTTCTGTGCGCAAGGGAGAAGGAAGCGGGGATGAAGAGGGCGCGGGAATTGAGCTGGGTTAGTTAAGAGCACAGGTGGGCGCACCTCCAACGGTATAGATTTGCCGGCGATACGCTGGCGCAAGTTAGGGACTTCCGTGATAAGTTTAATAGCTTCTGTCTTGTTGGCATTGCCACCTAGCTGGAGTAACAATGCCGCAACACTGTATGTGTAGCACGCTTTGGACCACTGTATGAACCGGACTTTGAGTTCCCGACTCCCCACGCAAATAAAACAGATTGACACAATTGTCCGAAAGTAATTTCCATTCTCGTATGGTAGGATAGAAGAGGATGCGCCGATCTGGGACTGAAACACTTACCGTCGACTCCCTCTGGAGGCTTCTCCAACATTTGAGCGACTCGGGTATGTTCCAGAGAGCTAGATGGGATATGGCCATCTCCCAAAATGAGATGTGGTGTAGGTTGCGATACTGGTTTTGGGCGCTCATAGCCTTTTGATAGCATTCAATAGCGCGTTTGGGTTGACTTTGGCATAGGCTGAGGCGACCCTGACCAAAGAGGAAGAACACACCTGGATACACATAGGGTGACGGACAGTGAAACACATGAGAAGCGAGGCATTTCGTCAGGGCACAGAAGGGTCTTACCATTCGGGTATCGCTGCATATTCCAGTCTAGGATTTTCTGCGCCATTAAGATATCAACGCCGTCAAACGTGAAACTTGAAAGGACCAGGTGAAATATCAAGAGAGACATATCACATATACTCCTCCGCACGCCTTCCTCCTCTGACGGAAGGATAGGGATATATTCAGCACACAAGAATGCCAAGACGTCAAAACATGTGCTGCAGCAGTACCTTTTCCTATGGCTGGCTCGGAACTGGTACTTGTCCAACCCCCCGCCTTCTGCAGCATGGCAAGCCCCTCATGCCGATCCCCCTTATAGCCAAAGAGCTCCACAATGGCCAGCAGCTTCGAGGGCATAAGACTGAGAATGATGTGGGTCACCCCGACACCAAGGTAAACCCCCGAGCGGAAGTGCGCATCAATGGTCTTGTCCTCGGGACCCTCATTCCGTGCCTGCGCTTCCATGTCTACGGTCTCTAAAAACCTGCCAAGTTGGCGATAGATCTGGATGGTTGTGCGCATGTTCAGCCTATACCGTATGCGATGAGCAAACACAAACTATGCGTGCCAGCAGGACAGAAACGCGGGATGAGGATATGATGTCAACAACTTACGCCTCCTTGATGAATGCGAGCCAGTCGCCGGAGTACACGATCCCAAGCAATGCCTGTGAAAACGATCAGTTCAATATGACACTCGAGAATTCCTCCGGTCAAGTACGTCGAGACTGTCAGACAGCGGTCGGAGGTCACGCGAGCAATACGCACCTTCTCGAACAGACTCTCCGCGTACACAAGCTCAGCGTGGCGTTCGACGACAGTCATATTCTTGATCCAGTTCACGCCGGAAGAGACGGTCACATAGCTAGCGAGTCGCCAGGGCAGCGAAGCCGAGCGCTTTCTATGCAGACTGGCAATGGTGTTCCCGTGCTTGGTATGTCCAATGGCGGCCAAAAGGTCCTAGCACGGGGTAGACAACGCAAAATGGAGACAACAGGTTAGGCATGTAAACTCGAACGGAAATGTATTATCGGTGAAGCGCGCGAAGGGAGAAAAACGGGTACACACCTCATCCTCGTAAGACATCAGCGCCTTGACGCATTGAATGAGGCCATAACCCACCGCAAGATAGAGGCGCTCTCTACAGCGTGTTGGAGGATGTAAGCGTCCGGGGGGGTAAGGACCGGCAGGAGGTACGTCCTCACTTTTTGGGATCACACTGGTGACAGAGTTGCTCAGACTCGAGCATTTTTGATTGGAGGAAAAGGTCGAGGGCATATTGGAGGGGCGGGATGTCCTTTAGGCAAATGTCAGGAGAGTACGGCCACTGTGTAATGGGGACGGGGGGGAGGACTGTGTTGTGTTCCATGGAGTAGGAGAGAGTGAAGAAGATAGAGGGGAAAGAATGCCTGGGAGAGTGGTTCGTTGAAGACAGTCATAATACTAATACTATTAGTAACTTATTATACAGCTTCCAGGTACTTCGGTGAAAATCTGTCAACTAGTAACTAACGTCATCAACCAGCAGCTTAGACACCCAGATGCTGTGAACCTTGCAACTTGTCTTCCTGTATACACAATTGTAGGTTTTTAAAGCAGACAGTTACTACCTGCACGGATGACACTTTTTAAAATGTGACCAGATGTCACATGATGATGTGACAGCTGAGGAAGGTGACAGGTCGCCGTCGTCATCTGGTCCTGCCTTGATATTGTCCTCACTCATCTCCTCTCACTCAACCTCAATGCTTTGTGGTGTTGGAGATTACAGTGATGTGCGACAGTGAATGCATGACAGCACAATAACACAAATAGCATGATGTGCCACATGGACCTCTTGTGGGACTCAGGGACAATATGGATGGACCCTACTTTGCAGAAAATTTTCCTTCACACAGTTTTTTTTCCCTCAGTCTTCTACAAAGAGACTGAGGCCAGTACTTACTTTCTATGCTGTTCACATTTTATGTTTTCTCACTATTTCTCCCTGTAGAATATAATTCTCTTCATTCTACAGTCAGCCATGCTCTATTTCCAAGCAATGTCCTTCAATATGTGGTTGCTTTGGTTGTGGTACTGCTTTCTCAATCTTCCATCTGATCAGTTTTTGACTTTTTTTTCTTTGTCCCTTTCTGCCTCTCATAGTGCAATCATGGCCTCCTAACATACTGTAACTTCAAGATTCCTCTCTTTCCATGAACCCTAAAGCCTTTTCCACTCCTTCAAGACTTCTGAATCCCTTTCCCTTTCCCTTCCTCCTCCTTCACCTCCCTTGCAGCAAGTTGCCTTTGAACTCACTCACAATGGAACATCTTTAGGACAATGGCAGCTTGCTGACCTCAGGACTGACCTTTAAGGTTAGCCTCCTGAATTATAGCATCACATAAGTCACATTTTTAGCAAATCATTGAGATGGGGTTTTTTGGGAGATATCAAAAGGAAGGTGGTATTGATGCTACTTTCATTGGTGGGTTGGAGATGAGATAAGCAGCTGATGCACTTGCAAGTCAGGAGAATGGATCTTTCAGCTTACTGGGGATTTGTAAGGGCTATGGGCATCTTGTGGACCAGGCACATTGTCATCATTATCTCTTATCATTGATGGACCATTCCAAGATTTGAGCCCAAGTTTGAGGGCATGAGCTATGACACAGCCTGGTGTTGAAGGAATGAAGGGAAGAGCCCCATGTTGTGAAGTTTCATGGCTTGGTGTCATCATCTGCAGAGTGACAACATTTAGATTATAGGGCCATACACCTGTTCTCTCAAAGGCCTTTGAACTGTTTCTGGAGTCAGAGCCTGCACATGTGCTCAGCCATAAATGGTAAGGAAATTTGCCTTTGATACATCTTCCCCTGTCCTCCCTCATGCTTACATGTCCCTCAGACCAGAACTTCTTCAAAACTGTGAAAATGATGACATGTGTGGCATGTGCTGGGTAGCAAAGCCTATGTGTGTGCTCAAAGATGCTGTAGTGTCACAACCCAGTCTGCTGCTAAGAGCGGCCTATTGGACAGTCTTAGGGAATGTCTGTAACAATACCCCTGGTAACAAGGTAGTGAATATGTGCTTGATAAGCATAATAGATGTTCCTAATGACAATGAAGATTGGGATCAACAGGATAGTGATGAGGATGATTCCACTGATGGCTATATGAGGATCCAGAGTGATGAGTTTAGGATGTCTTAGAGGCGTTTAGAGTGACTTAGAGATCCTAGACTTAGTTCTTAGAGGATGAAGCAAGTTTGTAGTGAGCTTAGGTCAAGTGCAGTATAGGAGAATCCCTAGATTGTGAAGTTGACAAGACTGGGGTTTAAGACTGCCAGTCTTTCAACTACTTATACAAAACCAGAGTCCTAAGTATAGTAAGGTTGTGCAGTAAGTCATGTCCATTGTGTAAGTAGTGTGGCTCAGCCACAAGCATGAAATGAATCAGATGTAAACAAAGGT
This sequence comes from Albatrellus ellisii, assembly GCA_003314395.1. Taxonomy (NCBI): domain Eukaryota; kingdom Fungi; phylum Basidiomycota; class Agaricomycetes; order Russulales; family Albatrellaceae; genus Albatrellus; species Albatrellus ellisii. Next base: position 8,442 of record QLPN01001638.1, on the reverse strand, counting down.
AAATAGAGATGAGATTAGATGAGTCCTTGCCAATTGTATAGTAATAGTCCTTAGCAAGTAAATGTTATAATAAATAAAAGAAGATAAAAGAAAAGATAAGTCTTTATAGTACTTGGAGCTATGCTCACACTTAAGTATGTAAATACTTAAGTACTATAAAGAGAAAAGGAGAATGACTCCTTACTATAAGTAGGAGCTAAGCTCACTGCTGTAGTTAATACTATGCTTATAGTAAGTAAAATATAAGAAAGAAAAAAGAAAAAGAAAGAAAAGAAAAACCGTTACAAGGTGCCAAAGCAAGTGCCTCATAACATCTGCTAGCTTCCACTGCACATCTGGCACCTCCCACAACCCCATATCTTTTTGCCATGTTCCTCACAAGCTCACACCATCTTATCTATCCATCCTGTCATCCCATCCCATGTGCATATGTCTGTTCCTTCCTTTTCCACCTTCCCATTGTATGATGGCTCCTACAGTGACTCTATCCCCTGCTGTTGTTTTCCATTCTTTCTACTTTCTTTTATGTTTTCCTTTTAGATCAGATTAGATTTTCATTTCTTTCTCTTATTGTGATTTACATTTAATATTCATCTTATCCATGTCAGGACATACTATTTTTCTCATATTTTTCCTTGATCACAATTCACATATCATTCAAGATCTAGTTATACCTTAAGATCTATCAATATGATCTTATCTAAATCTCTCATTATCATATCACAGACAATGGCCTGATCTATGACATATATATATGACTACTCATCAGGCCACTTACTATACAACTATGACTCACTTTCTCACAGATGCTGAACACAATTTTTTTTTCATTGAGTTATAATTCAAAAGTATCAAACATTGGAAGGGTTTTGTGAGTTACTATGGCCAAAGTCCCTGATGGGCTGTGCAGCAAAGTATGTAAATAAATGCATGGTATCATGTATTAATGTGCCATGTTGCACAGCACCATGTGGTTACCATGCAGAGTGCACACTATCACTTAAGTCCTGACAGTGTCTAAGTCACCTGAGTCCATTGATTGCTGCACAATCTTCATTGATCAGCAAACCTTACTTACTTGTGCTATACTTGGAGCACTCCCTTTGTATAAGTGGGGGCAATACTGGTGGCCTTAAGCCCCAGTCTTGTCAACTTCACAACCATGGGGGTTACCCCCCTTTTGTGAGGCCAATGCTATGTCTAAGCCAAACAACAAAGAGAAAGCTAAAACAAAAGGACAATTGTGCTTAGACTAGCAGATATCCCAGATATATAATCAGTAAAGTAAGACAAAAGAACTGCACCTAGCAGATATCCCAGATGATCAGAACTGGGGATTAAACCACTAGGAGTCCTATGTATATATAGTATGCTAAAGAGTGCACAGACCATGCTGTACAGTATAGGGCCAGAGAATGAGAAAGTAAAGTAATGATGTCATATCTAATAATAGAGGGGACATGTAAGTGCTGACTGAGGCTCCACAGTAACTGTGGGAGAGATCGGTGATACTCTGCAGCAGGTGTGAGATGTTATGAGGCACTTGCTTTGGCACCTTGTAATGGTTTTCTTTTTCTTTTTTCTTTTTTCTTTTTTCTTTTATCTTACTTACTAGTAAAGTGTAGTATTATTACTACAAGTGTGAGCTTAGCTCCACTTTACTTAGTAAGGACTTATCTTTTCCTTTTTTCTTTTATAGTACTTAAGTATTTACATACTTAAGTGTGAGCTTAGCTCCAAGTACTATATTAGACATATCTTTTTCTCTTTTATCTTTCTTTATTTATTATAACATTTACTTGCTAAGGACTATCATTATACAATTAGCAAGGACTCATCTTATCTCATCTTTATTTGTCTTTATTTATCCCTTGTTCATTTCACACCTGTGGCTAAGTCACATTACTTACAACAGACACATCTCACTACACATTTACTGTGCACTACTGTGTAGTGCTGTGCAATACTGCGCCTTACTGCATAACTTTACTATAATTAGATCTCCAGTTTTGTATAAATAGTTGACAAACTGGCGGTCTTAAACCCCAGTCTTGTCAACTTTGCAATCTAGGGATTTTCCTTCACTACACTTGACCTAAGCTCGCTACAAACTTGCTTCACACTCTAAGAACTAAGTCTAAGATCTCTAAGTCACTCTAAGCATCACTAAGACATCCTATACTCGTCACTCTGGATCCTTGTATAGTCATTGGCAGAATTATCCTCATCACTATCTCATTAATCCCAATCTTCATCATCATCAGGAATATCTATTATACATATCAAGTGCATATCCACTACCTTGTTACCAGGGGTATTACTACAGATCTTCCCTAAGACTGTCCAATAGGCTGCTCTTAGCATGAGAAGGATTGGTGAGCATTCACAGTAAGAGTGAGAAAATGAGTCATAGCTAAAGATAGAACAGGCCAATCGGAGATCAGATGACATACACGTCATCAGTCAATAAAGATGAACAAAAGGAATGCATGACTGTGGGAATTGCTTTGGTAGATCAGGAGTGATTGTAAGATCTATGGTAATAGAGACGTAAGAAAAATAGGAAAAATGAAGAGAAAAATAGAGAATAGTGGCCTGACACCTTTGTGCTTAATTCAGCTCAATCTAAGGCAACCCTAAGATGATACCTAAAATCTCTAAGCCTCATAAGATATCTTTAGTCATAAATCAATCTGGATATTGTCTGAACAGGGGCAGGGATGCACACAGCAGGTAAACCATAACCAAATACAAATATGCTTGAAGCCACATGAACATGAGAGGAAGAGCCAAAGGGCCACTGTCCTGTGAGGCTGATGCTGTCTAGTGAGGTCACACAAGGGCACACAAGAGAGAAAGCAAGAAGGTGATGATAATGCACTAAGACTAACTCACCAAATAGTGGATATCTCAGATGTACTAAGCTAAGGAATACATGACTAGTGAAGTACAGTATACATAGTAAATGGATCAGCACACAGACCATGTGCTGTTACTATAGGGCAGGCATATGTAAGTAAGATGCACAGCATCTGTGACAAGTATCAGTAAGCAATGTGCAGCATTGCACAGCATCAATAAGCAACTATGAGAATATGTGTCATATCTGTACAGTAATCAGGCCAATGACAAATGATCAATGAGTCATAGATAATTGCAAGAGATCTGATAAGATTGAGATAAGATGTATGAATCAGATCTTGAGTGATAAGATCAAAATAAATTATAAAATGAAAAGAAAAATAAACATGTTCTGACATGTCCAGAGGCAAGACAATAGAAAAGAGGCATACAAAGAAAGAGGTATGTAGAGGGGATAGTGATGACTAGAAGCAGGTACTGTTAGATAGAGGAGAGCTAGAGGCCTACCTCAGCAGTTGTGAGAAGTGCTGAGGTGTAAGTGTAAGGAGGAGGAGAACATATAGTAGAGTGATAATATAGTTCAAGAGGAGCTCTAACCATAAGAACAAAGAGGTGACCAAAGGGGAAGAGAAAAGTGGAATGATGTATATAAGGTTGGTAAGACATGTGATCAGTCAACTGGTGCAACAATGGGCTGGTGAGAGATAAAATAAGATGGATATGAAGACAACATACTCAATACATATTAGTATGGTCAGCATTGCATAGTAGATGGAAAACAACAGATATCAGGATCATCTTGTTTATACTCTTCTCACTTCTCCCACTCTATTATGCCCTCAACCACCTTATTTCAATTTCAGTTACTAGGAGTGATCTTCCCTGAGGCCAATCAATAGATTGCTCTTAGCATATTCTGGTGAGTGTGCACTCATTCCATATTCTGGTCAAATTGGCTGAGCCATCTTTGATGAGGTACCTGCTAGCTGATTGGTCTGTTGAGAATGAGCAAATGTGTGATAGAGGCTGAGGGAGTTCACAATGCAAGAGAAGAAGTGATGCTTGTGATGAAAGTGTCAGGCTGCCTTTTATTCTCCTGATTTTTCTCTAATTTTTCCTACATTTATATCACCACTGATCCTCTTATCAATCTTGGTCTAGTGACAGCAATCTATTCAGTCTTTCTTTTATTTTGTTAGGATCTATCAGCCAATGACACATCTGTCATCCAATCTCTGATTGGCCTGATTACAAATTACTTATGACTCATTTTCTCATACTTACCACAGATGCTCACTCAGCTTTCTCACATCTACTGCAGACATCAGTCATCCTCTTTATGATTGGTCACTATCCATAACTTTACTGTGTGGCCTTTGCTAGTTCATTGACCTGCCCTACAGTACAGTACTATATGTACTATATGACTCCTAGTGATATCCCCCAGTTCTGATCATCTGGGATATCCACTAGGTACAGTACCAGTTCCTCGTCTTTTCTACTATATGCTAATATATCTGGGGTATCTGCTAGCAAGTGTGCATCTTCCCTTTTGTTTTGTTTTAGTTTTTCAGTTGTTTGGCTTGACTACCATTGGCCTCACAGAGTGGCATGAGCTTCTAGCAGAAGCTGCTATGAGCAGCCTATTGGATGGTCTTAGGGAAGATCTGTAGTAGTACCCCTGGTAACAAGGTAGTGGATACACACTTGATATGCATAATAGATATTCCTGATGATGATGAAGATTGGGATTAATGAGATAGTGATGAGGATAATTCTGCCAATGACTATATGAGGATCCAGAATGATGAGTATAGGATGTCTTAGCAATGCTTAGAGTGACTTAGAGATCTTAGACTTAGTTCTTAGAGTGTGAAGTGAGTTTGTAGTGAGCTTAGGTCAAGTGCAGTGAAGGAAAATCCCTAGATTGCGAAGTTGACAAGGCTGGGGTTTAAGACCACCAGTCTTTCAACTACTTATACAAAACTAGTGTCCTAAGTATAGTAAAGTTATGCAGTAAGGCGCAGTATTGCACAGCACTACACAGTAGTGCACAGTAAATGTGTAGTGAGATGTGTCTGTTGTAAGTAATGTGACTTAGCCACAGGTGTGAAATGAACAAGGGATAAATAAAGACAAATAAAGATGAGATAAGATGAGTCCTTGCTAATTGTATAATGATAGTCCTTAGCAAGTAAATGTTATAATAAATAAATAAAGATAAAAAGGAAAAGATAAGTCTAATATAGTACTTGGAGCTAAGCTCACACTTAAGTATGTAAATACTTAAGTACTATAAAAGAGAAAAGAAAATAAGAGTCCTTACTAAGTAAAGTGGAGCTAAGCTCACACTTGTAGTAATAATACTACACTTTACTAGTAAGTAAAATAAGAGAAAAAAGAAAAAGAAAAGAAAAAAGAAACTGTTATGAGGTGCCAAAGCAAGTGCCTCATAACAGAAGCAGCAAGAGGAGAAAGCCCTGGACATAGTCCAGTGGGTGCAACATCTGAGAGATGGAGAGAATGACATTACAGAAAGATGAGGTGCACAGAGAGAGAGATGACTAGAGAGACAGGTACTTGTCAGACAGAGTAGAAGAGAAGAGATGACAATCTACTAACCTCAGCAGGGTAGAGAAGTGCTGAGCTGTAGAGGCAAAACAAGAAAGAAGATATAGTAAAACTGAGGAGAGTTGAAGAAAAGCATTAACTTTGTAGAACAAAGAAAGAGACAAAGGGAGAATGGCATGGGTTAAGTAAATAAATCCATGTGAAAGGATACTGGCATAGCAAGTAGCCAGTAAAGAGGAGAGATGAGATATGGTATGATGCAGGACATATGCAATAGATAAGTAGAGTATGCACAGCATCCTATACAGATAGAGGATAAGAAAAATCAACAGCTTGAGGGATGATGCAAGCATGAAGGTGAAGAGTGTTGATTATCTGCTTCTCCCCCAGCATCATATTAACATCATGGTCACTTTATTTCATGTCACTCCCTTGTTCTTCATTTCTTTTGTTCCCTAGAATAATGGACTCTCATCACAATAGTTATTTTTGTTGTATTCACTATTGTACTCAGTCTTATTGTTCTTTCCATTATATAAGACCTCCTACATATGCTCTCTCACTTCAGCTTTACTACCATCAGCTAAATATACTATGCCCTTCTGTCACACTTATCCTACTTCCTTATCACACCTGTACATTCAGCATCAACATCATGGACACACACTGCTAGGCACCCATTCTTCTAGTGCTCTTGATAGCCTCACCTGTGATCCTCCTTGCCCTCAGGTTGTCTATGCACAGGTTGCAGGCCCAATCTGCCACCTACTCATCCTCCTACTTATATAACACATTGTGGTTGCAACAGTTGTCCTCTATGTTATCAGGCTCAGATTCCAACAAAGCATTGAATAGTGTATGATGATGCCAATAAGATGTAAAATAGTAGCTGGGCTTGGGTTTGAACCAAAGACCTCCCTTCTCTGGGTGGGAGCTCTAACCACTGAGCTACCAGGCCCTGGATAAGTGAAGTGCTAATAGCATGATGTGAGGCTGTACCAAGCCAGGCTCCCTGTCTATGAGGAGAGATGATAGACAGGGGAATATAGCTGAAAGGGTACAATGTCAGATACTTGACCTTATCTTCAACACAAAGATGGTAAGAAGAAAGAGAAGGAGTTTACAGCAGTGTAAGATGATAGAGGGAGTTCCTCCCCATAATATGCCAACATCTTGACATATATTTCAAGGGCTTCCCACATAAAGAGGTCAAACATTGTTGTGCTGAGAGTGCATGCAAGAAAGTACACAAGTTGTGCAGGAGAGAGCATGAGAGACTAGATGTAGGTACAGTTCATAAGTAAGAGAAAGGAAAAAGGTGCAGGAGTGATACTCACTTCAGCAGGAGAAGGAAGGCTGAAGTGAGAGAGCATAAAGTAGAAGGCTTATATATGTTTGAGAAATGCAAAAATTCTGAGGTGTTGGGTATTAGAAAGCCTTGTCAAATAGCAGTGGACCATTGACCAGCAAAAGACTGCCCTGTACATCATGTGTTCAAGCTATAACCTGTAAGTTTTGGTACAAAGAACCAAATTTTGCCAGTGGGGGTGTTAGGGCTTAACACATGACAGTAGTTAAATGCCTATGATGACAAGAAACCTGGGGCAAACCAAGGGATCAGGGTTAGATTACAGAAACTACATGAGATGTACAAGATAGACAAGAGGCTAGAGCAGAGAATATATGCTGAAGAGCTACATGTTTATATCTATATTATTAGGGGAGCTCAGTTTGTAAGCAGTCCCATATAGGGGAAAATTTGAGTGTAACGAGGCCAACACATGGTTTTTTTGTGTTTGAAGCACCACTACTAAGACCATCCTCCCCTGGTGTGGCATGCCATGCATGGCAATGCAGCATGCATGTAGGAATGCAGCATGTGCATGGCAGTGTGGCACAATGTGCCAGTGCATGCATCCTAGCTTTTTACAACCACTCATGCTGCTGCTCACTGCCCCTATGCTGCATGTACTGGCTGCTCACCACTGCCATTTACTGCATGCATTTGGCTGCTCACCACTGCCATGTGCTGCAGTGCTGGCTGCTCAACAATTGTCATCACACCTGGCCATGCTGCATGCTTTCTTCCCACATTCATTTCTGCTTACTGACACCTGTGGCAGCCAGAGGGGCAGGCATCAAAGGGCTTGAAGCAGAGCCTGATGCAGTCAGGGACAAGGTGATGAGTGCACTGGATGAGAAGTGGCAGGGGATAATTGATGTGCTGGACTTGAGCTGGTGAGTCTGGCCACACCCAAGGCCAAATTTACTCATGCAAAACCCATCTGTGCATGAACAGGTATGCAATCAATGATGCATTGGGGGACTGGGTGGTGGCGGAGATGCAGGTGCAGAACTGCACTGGGGAGAAGGGCTGTGAGGTCAAGCAACCACAAGGTGAGCACCATGTGTGTGCCACCTTGGGCATGTTATACAACTAGTGTAAAAACCTGTTGCATTGCAACATTGAATTATAATGCATCATCTGTGAAAGTATACATAGCTTATTGCAACAGAAAATAAAAGAAAATAATACTCTATCTATCTACAGACCAATTCCAATTGCCTCTCCAGCTATGGAGTAGAGACCTATCCTATTGCATTGCAACATTGACTAAATGGACATAGTTAAATGAGTTGCAACATTCCTCACCAATGTCCCTGTCCCTGCCCTGTAAAAACCTGTTGCATTGCAACATGGAGTAATAGGACATTATCTGTGAAAGTATACATAGCTTGTTGCAACAGAAAATAAAAGGAAACAGTGCTCTACCCATTTACAGACCAAGGAGTATCCAGAGAATAAGAGGTAACATATGCTGTTCCAATAGGGAATAAAAGGAAACATTTCTCTACCTATTTGCAGACCAATCCCAGTTCACAAACCAACTCCAATTTCCAAGCCAATACACCAATCCCAATCACCTCCTTTCCACCATAGACCATATGCCCTCACCTAGGAGGGGAGAAAATAGGTGAGTACAATACAACAGTGCAATTCAACAGTAC
>QLPN01001628.1:0-22764 GCA_003314395.1 Albatrellus ellisii | reverse complement strand
GAAAAAAGAAACATAGAAATCCCAACATCACCAAGGATGAAGCTGAGAACCTGCTAGTCTCCATTGCTGACCTCGGCACTGGCAGAAGACATTCGTTCTGCGTCTGAAGTCTGCATCAAATCAGGGGGCAACACCAGCGAACACGCAGTGCGAGACCCCCTACGTTAGTACAGCCTATGAACCTGCTACAACGTCCATGGTGGTGTGAAGGACACGTATCAACTCTAGGATTGTTGATGAGGGTGGAGTCGGCCGAGAGATGGGACGAGCCCAAATGACGGCCAGCGATGAAGCAAACGTATGTGCCTGTCCCAAATAGCGATAGCGGTGAACTGTCACGAAGGTAAAACACCCTTCGCCTCTAGGGTGCGGGAAGTTAATTAACACTAATCTTAAGAGGGGGAAAACACCGTGAGTGTGCTACTTTCGAGGCACCCATTGGCTGAAATTTTGATCTCTCCTCAAGGGTATTCTTTCTGAAGCAAATGTCAAAGCTGTAGATGTATCTCAAAAGCTGCCAACATCAGTTAGGAGCCCTCCTGTATGCATGGTGGTGGATGGGTTAATTAACAGTTAATCTTAAGGCAACTGAAGGTTCACCGCACACGATTCGCCTCGACAAAATATGTCGTAGTCGAAGATCGTCTCCGCCCTTGTCAAGCTCCGAGGTGAGATCGTCGAGGACCCTTGGGTGCTGGACTGTTGTTGCAGCCTTCATGCACATTGCTGCGATCGATAATCACGATACATATGATCTTTTGAGCATTATTCCAAGCAAGTATAATGCAGTCTCATGACGTCATGCAGCATGGCCTCGATGCTACGAGCTCAATATGGGGTACTGGCACAGGATCATCCCCTTCTGGAGATCCTTGACATCAGGGCGGTACAGCTACTTGCAGACGCCGGGGATTGTTTGTACTAAATCTGCATACTATGCCGGTGGCCGTATGCGGCATGTGTAGGGACATGCCAAGCATAGATACCATGCTTGGGGAAAAGCATGGCAAGAAAGATGGACTTTCTGGTCGAGGCGATGTACGGAATGAAGATGTCTTCCGTGCGAGTTCGAGGTGTAAGGTGGTTTGATAGACATGTATGACCAGAGCAGCGGACTCTTAGGCTAGAACACATAATAGAATGGTTGAAGATGATATTGAGAAATGAAACTGAGATAGCGGCGGGCTCGGCGTAGCGTAGAATCTCCGTGATTCGACTGATGGCTTGTGGTAACTGGAAGGTAGCTCGTACTCGTAATGGCCGGAAAGTAGCTGGAGAGGAGGGGCGCACCCCAGACTCCTTAAATACGGTATTCATGTATGTACGTTGCTATGTCTCGGAGCTCTGTCTCCTTGACAGCGTTCGCGTAGCATAGTATATTATGTTCTAGTCGTATCGTACTACGCGCTGCCAGACCGTTCCGGCGCGCGGCTGCTAAGTAAGTAGGTAACCTAGATTTGTGTGTCCAAAATCGTCAGTAGCCTGCTTGCAGGTCTTACAGCGAGCCCATGTTGTTTGACCGCTGTAACCACTGCGGCATGCTTGTCCACTTCGGTGAGGCGTTTGGACCGCCTCCTGAGTGGAACGACGCTTTAACGATGGTCGCACTGTTTATAAATTCGTCGTAAAGTAACATGAGTCGAAGTCAGAACAGTGAGTTTATTGCATGTAACAGGGGAAGGGGGCCTGGAGACCATCTCAACATATGCAGTAGCACAATGACCGACCAAAAATGCATCTAAGAATGTATGTTTGTGTACTCAAACCGTTTCCCGAGACCAAGTACGACGAGTCGGTCAGAATCCGTCGCCAACATGATAGGATCCCACACAATAGCGATATTGATGTTGAATGCTGGATACGAAGGTCGGTATGTTGGTGGGACCCAGCACACTCGCCGATCACCTCCGCCTCCGACCAGCCAGATCCAGCCGTCCCCTTGCAACCTCAATAATGTGTTCGGACAGGGCGGCACAAGGTCATCTGCAGCGCATGAGGAGCGGTGCTGAAGGGGTAAGGGGAAGATGCCGGCATCCGTGATGATGTGTCTGTGGCTATCAAAGAAGGAGCAGTGCGAGATATTGGTATTGAGTTCAAAAAGCAGTTGGACCTGGTTGGTTGACCTTGTTGACGTTACATTCCAGACACACACCGTGCCGCCCCACTGACTTGTCAGCAGCTGTGTCCCATCTGCAGCCCAGGCGAGGTATGTGTAGGACAACCTAGCGGCTGTTCCAGGATCCAACCCCGATTGAACCAACCCAACGTCAGGACCGTGCACAAGAACTTTTTCACCCGAGACGGCATCCAGCAAGCCAAAATGGTGCGAGCCCCACCATGAAACCAGGTCGTTCTGTGGAGAAATTTCCATGCCTCTGATTTCTTCCGCGACTGGTAATTCCCACATTTGGGCGCGGCTATCTAGGTCCCAGAGCTCTGCGTGACCCGGACTATCTTCATGTGCAAATATGACCTGTTTGCTGTCGGAACGGAATGAGATGTTGTGGACACCCTTTTTGGACGTGCCCTTGAATCTGGCATATAGTTGGCCAGTTTGCGAATAGAAGACGCGAATATCTGCATCCAAATAGGATAGAGCAAGGGAGGTGGTCAAGGGATCCTTGCATGGTGACTCAGCGACATTCAAACCCCACAAACGTAAGCTGCCATCCATAGATCCCGATGCCAAAAGGGATCGGTCGGGGAAACACTGTACTGCCAAAACTCGGATTGCAGATTCTCGGAACTCACAGATTCGCTTCCAAGTCCGAGCATCCCAGACATCACAGTAGATATCGGTTGCGTAGCAATTGGGTCTGTGGATGAGCAAGGCAACGGCGAGGTGAGCCGAGTCCGATGAGAAGGACAGCAAATGTAGATCAAAGGACTGGCGATGTCTAGACTTGATTATCCTTTGTTTTGTCCATTTCTGTGCATCCCAAATGGTGAGATCTCCCTTCATGGACAAAGACACCGCAAGCTTCTCGTTAGGTGCGATGGCAAAGGCTTCCAGCTTCCCTAGATAGTTATGCTGCTCGACGTGCGAAACTGATTCAATGCCAAAGACTGTTACGGATCCGCGCCGTGATGCCACCACTAGCCTACTTAGGCTAATAAATGCCAATGATATCATCCCTCCCTCTACTGTAAGCACCCTTGCAGACCTGTCGGCAGACCAGACGTGAACTTTCCCTGCTTCGTCTCCTGACGCTAAATATGTGCCATCCGCCGAGAATGCGATATGCCCAGCTCGTGCCGTGTGGCCGGTATACGCGTCAACTTGCAAACCAGTAGCCGTATGCCATATTCTGACTACTTTATCGCACGACTCGACAAGGCAGCTTCCGGAACTTGAGGCGATGAGCTTCCCATCGGGCGAGTACGCGACCGAGACAACAGGAAGACGGTCACCCCGCATGACCAGCAGAAGAGCTCCAGACTGGACATTCCATAGCCGGACGGTGCCATCGTATAAACCAGACACCACTCGTCCTCCGTCTGGAGAAAAAGCGATGCAAAAACAACCAGTAGTGTGTCCCTCCAGTATGCATAGACATTGGCTCCATATCTGCTCTCGTCCTTTCTTGACGTTGATACCAAATTGTGATTTTGGTCCGTACACTTGTGATAATCGAGATTTGATGGGCAGAAATGGGATGACATGATGATGGTGGAGCTGCAGACATGCGATGCTGATGCCGGGGTAGAATTCTCGTGCCATTCTTGCGCAGTCACTCAGAAGGCTGAGAATTTCAACCGGGGGGGGCACCACTTTCTGTTCCCAAGCAACATTGTTTATTAACTGACCTTGCAGACAAATTGAGACACCTTACCTGCACCACTATCCTATGTGCCGACTGTAGTGCAGCGATTGCAGCATCCATCTCACCTAACAAGCTCATTACCTCCAGCCAATTCAGCAGTTGATTTGAGCAAAACCCGAGGAGAAGATCCAAATCGTTTCATGAATGTCACCCTTCATCAGGTGAGATGTCCAATGCCGACATGCGTACTGCACATGGGAAGGAATAAAAGTCGCAACTCACGTCGGTAGATCAACGACATCTTGATTATGCACCGATGCATCCTCGATTTTACACATGTCCGGCGACAGTGTCCCCAGGACTTGTCGGCAGTGCTGACCAAGTACCATATGCTGACGTCACACGTTGACAAAGAAGTCAGCATCGTTGCATCGATCGATGTCGATAAGGAAGTCGTGGAATGAAGGGTGGATCAATTGAATAGAGCCACCTCCTGCACCGGGGACGATCGCCACCGAGTGTAAGTTTCGAAGCGTCAAGAACACAATGCCTTCTTCCAGGTCCAGCAAAGCCTCCAGACTGTCCGGGTCGAGCGGATCAAAAAGCAGAACCACCGTACCCTGCACCATTTTGAGTGTGGCTCGCTGGTCTCGGGAAATCCTAGGGAACGCGTCATGCACCGGTAAGTACACTTCATCAAGATGACGATGAGGAGAAGTCTCGGTCGACGCGATATATGGCGTAGACATCACGATCTCAAGCTGCCGTTTTGGGTTACTAGCATTCCTGTCTTCAATAAAATTTGCCGCCGTCGCTGCGAAAATAAATAATCCACTTGACTGCTTGACCAATTGACCTATTTCGTCGCTCGATGGCCATGACTTCAGCCTAAAGGACCGGGCGATCTGCGAAAGCCTTTCCTCAAGGTACACGCAAATGTCCTTCTGTGACATATTCAATGGGATACGATGCAGGACCAGAGCACTAGTTTCGTTCATGGGACCTGTAGTACGAAACCCCTGTTCGACTTCCGTCACTGGTCGACTGGTGATGAAAATCTTGAAAGGCGAGAGACGGCTAGCGAATATCGAGAGAGCAGACAGGATGGTCGATGTCGTATTCTCTTCCTTACACTCATCCAAAGCATCGATAACGATGAGGCACGGCGGAAATTCCTGGTCGCGCATCACAGCCTCCAATGGCTCTATAACTAGCTTCTCGAGTTGCATCGGCGTTAAAGCAGAGTGCAGGTAAGGATTCTTGCGCATCGCCTCGGATACGTGCTTCTGGGAAATCGCGATGGAATGAAGAGAGCTGATACGCGATGGTGGGGAAGATCAGATTGACATTGCTGCATTCAGCGTCGTCCCTTGAGCAGAAGGAGGCCCCAAGCTGTCCAGCTTTGCGATAGTGGTAGGCGACCGTCTGAGCGATCGTTGACTTGCCGGTCCCTGCCACGCCGTCCAACCAGAAGATACAACCATTGGTATTCCCTTTCATTGGCAGAGGCTCTACTGTCTCGAGGTTCTCCCCCTTGAACAAGTCGTGTATCCTGTGAAGGATCTCCGTCCTTGTGCCCTTGGTGCATGACACTCGTTTTGTCCCTTGATCGAATCCTGCTGCGCTCGCATGGCGCGGCATTGGTCCATCTTGGTTGCGCTTCAATACAATGAATATCAATACGACAACGTAGCACCTACCAGAATTGGCCATCTGTGGACTTTATCAGTAACATGAACAGAACGAGACGTTGAGATGACGCACTTGGTGGTAGGCGGCATGTACGTCCCGACGTATCATCTCTCCCTCCGCTTGAACTGTACTCTTGATTTTGTTGAGGCCGTCGCGCGTTTCATTTCGTGATTCCTACGCGCACGTTAGGCGCGCAAGGACGATCGTTGATACGTGCCTAGACTGACCTGGATTCCGCACTCTATCATAATCATACTCTCAAGCTGTGTCAAATATTCAGCCATAGCTCAATCCCAGCATGCATTGAATGCGTACCAAGAAACTGTTGAGGGACCACTTGAGTTTTTGCCGACAAATCGTCACTTCAGCAGCATCTTTGTCTGTGTTAAAAACGCGAACGAGTTTCCGTCGCTGTTTTATCCGCTGGAGATCATTCGTCATACCGACGATCGAGCTGCATGTCCCACGTTGGCGTTAGACTTCAACGACGCAAACACGGAAAGAATCAGAAATGAAGTAACCTAGATAAATTCTCTATTCGCTGACAGAGCGCGGGCGGACATGCTTCAACATTTTTCAGCGCGCCCTGGAGCATGGTTGCAATATTAGAGAAAGATGTCTCCAATTCGGCGACGTCTTCTGCAGTCCGAGCTTCTTTCTGTCGGGGAAAGTTAACGGCGGCCGAGATGCAGCACGATTGAGAGTAGAAAAGCCGCACCTCGACCATATCCATGACATTGAGAAGCCCTACAGCTGCCGATTGCAGAGGAGGGAATGCTGAAGATGCTTGCACGATGGTATGTAGGACTGGCAGGAGTACTGATGGACCGGACGCTGTGACGAGACCCTTGAACGCCTTTCGGAGCGAAAACCTGGAATCAGAGGGGATCGAGGATGACATTGTCGTAGGACCGGGTGAGCCAAAGTGCTAGTCAACAGTACACGAGGGGTGGGTTGGGATCGATGTTTGAAAGACGAACCCGTGTCGTATTATGAAGATGAGGGTGCGAGCGCCCGAACAGCATTACGTGCTGATGGGTACACTAGCGCACATGCCAGATACACTGGTTACAAGATACGGGCTTGAGTCCCTCACTGTTCGACAAGGCTATACTGTTCCTTAACGGGTGTTTGGAAATTTCGACGATTTTGCAAGTAGTACACTCAATTCTGTTTGTTATCCCTTCGTACTTGACAGAAATGATGCGTTGAATACAAGCTACAATTGTCCCGAACATCATCAAAAAAAATGAGACGATTTGATGAATGCAGAGGGGTGCCGAAAATGGGTGAGGTGCGGTACCCAGTCGCCTGACATATTGTCACAAGATCGCTACAGGTCAGTTTTGGCTAACATCAGACGGAGCGACTGCAATGCAGGCGAGGAGTTTTTTGGCTGTGCCTTGGACAGCGCGAAGTGAGCAGTGCAGAGTGCCAGGGCATCGATTTTGACCTGGCTGTGGAAGGCCCAGACACCATGGATATAGTTTATAGTTTGTGAGTGTGCTCGCCGAGACCAATCGACAAACAAAGGCATGACACTAAGGACGCCTTGTGAAGACGTGGGAGATGAGGAAGCCAGAGCCGTACGTCCAATTAAATGTTGTGCCGGCTCATACAACAGGAAGGGCAGTGCGAATGTGCCAGTGTGTGATATCAGCTCCAGTTAGGCTCGCCGTTGGAGTCGAGCCTGGAGCATGAGGGACTACTATGCCTTGCTTTTGTTGTGGAGATTCACTACACCCTCCCCGTTGTCCTGGAGACGATGCGCTCGCCATCACCGACATTTGCATAATTTCTCGTCGCCGACCTGTGGTCCCGTGCAGGACCCCTAATCCCGGGCAGGGTAACACGTGACTCCGCTCAGAGTGTGACCGCTTGGGACTTAGTAAGGGATTGCCGGATTGAGAGGTACTGGCAGATTTATCGTGAGATATGTTTTTCTTACTTGTTTATCTCTATGTCGCTTCTTCTCGTGAACTACCTTCTTGCTTTCTGCCACTATAGTTGAATCACTAGCTATCTTTCCGTCTTCATTCCGCACTCGGTTGCTAGTTGTTTTCTACCACCGTTTTGTTTTATAGGCCTGGTCTTCGCCCCAGGTTCGTTTCTCCACGCAACGCTCTCACTGACGTATAGCTGCGCATGCAGTCTCGACAGGCGCAGAGATACCATCTTTCTACCAACTCTCTCTTTCGTTTGTCAGCCAAGGTGACAAGGCCGGTTAGAAACATTACGATGTCAGTAAATTGACTAAAATGGTAAGAAAACAAGACTAAAATGCTATCATGATGATCAATGGTTGTAATACCATCTGTTTTTTTGACAGACTTTCGACGCAGGCGAGAGGGCACGTACACATGCACACGAGAGAGGACAGGTGAGAAATTCTAGGCACGGGCGAGACACTGGGCGAAATGTGTGGGGTCGAGGGAGCAGAAAAGTAGTATGGTGTGATTGCGGTCGGGATTTCCCGCATCATACCCCCTACCCACCAAACATGCGCGCGGAAATCATAGGGTACTACCTGTGCCTCACCTAAGAACTTCAGCTAGCAGACTCTGAAAGAGTGTGGTTGATATTTCGAATTCTCTACTTTGCATTCGTCCAAAGCGTCGATGCTTTGGATGAGTGTAAAGAAGATGGTTCAATATTGACCAGCTTGGCACTTTCAGAGTCTGCTAGCTGTTTTTCTCCCAGACATTCTTCTTTACAAGCTGGCCTGTGCTACATGTTGTGCAGAGAGGTTTTGTGAGAGGTCTGATGAAGGATACGAGGGTGTTCATGTATAGCAATCTGTCTTATATCTCAGAGGCCATGTCCCTATACGTGTTGCAAATGGCCCTTAGTGTTCAAGACATTATTGACACTGGATGATTTCATCAGTTCTATTCGCACACGGAAACAGGCACCAGAACAAGAACCAAGCAGGACAGAACCCCATACGCCAGCTTGATCTTCCATATGTCCGCAGCGCTCGATAATCACCGTGTTCCGCGTGATTATCGACCACACAAGATCTGCTGCATGGGAAGCGCAGACAGCGGTGGACAAGAGTGACAATGTTAGGGAATAGGCAGATCTGGAGAGACGGCGGCTGCATGGTGGTTGGCCGTACAACATGGGGAAAGACGACCTAGCTAACAACCATGACGATGGTGATAATGATGAAATTCTTGAAATAAAAAAAGGTTGTACAGGTGTCCTCCTGCACAAAGACGTTCTAAAGACAAGGACAACGAACTCAGCCCCGAAAAGACAATACAAGAGCTGAGGGAAAAAGCAAACTAATACAGGTAGATGAAATAAATATAAATAGATATATAAATTAATGAATAAAACTGTGGCTTAGAACTGTACAGCAGCGGAGTAATCGAAAAGAAATCCATAATCTTTTTTTTTATTTGGGAGACGAAAGCGCGTCGGCTTATGCCGAGTTGCCTGAACGGAAGTAGTGAGTCGTGCACGCGCCAGTTTGCAATTCCAATAGAAATTCTATAGTTTAATATGATGCAAGAGAGAGTGTGTATGTAATCTACAATAATCTAGACACACGCCTAGCCTGAGGGTCACAGGAGTTGTACAGGAGGTGCCGGCTCGGTATTGGGGTCGGTGAATCAGCAGCGCACGGATGTGTCAGTTCATCATATGCAGGGCTGCAATGAGGCACTCTGCGACGAAGCGCTAGGGCAGTGAGGGCGATGCATACACACGCTCTGGCGCACTGAACCACGAGCCCCATGGCAGTAGGACGTCGATGATTGCCTCGGTCACTTCGTATTCTGCCATGGTGTCGTGTAGCATCTATGGCGGAAGGGGCATTTGGCCGCTTGTCGCAGAGAGAGTCCAGAAGCGAGGCGGTAGCCCAGGTGGTGTGTGGGAGCAATTTCAAAGCAAACATTGTTTTCTAAGCAGATCAAGTGGTCCTTAGATAGTTTCATGACAGGCATACTGGTAGGGATTGGGATACAGGTGTGTCTGACTGCAAATCAACTACCATGCTTAAGAAGCACCTATGAGCTACGAACTGAATTGCGCGATGGTTTTGGTCAGATGAGAAATGTAGTTCATGTGGAGGCAGAGATTACACGTCGGGACCATGCATGCCATTGGCTAGGTGAGTCATCCCAACGCTCACTTTGCCTCGTTGATGTTATTAATAATGATAATGCCCACAGATGGACAATCCTGGTAAGTACTGTGCTGTTAAATTGAAGTGGAGCCAAGGTAGACCGACATGCAAGTGCAGCACGATTTGACCAAGGGACAGAACAGGTGAGCATTCTTCACATAATATATGACCAGAAGCAAATAAAAAGGGTCATGAAGGGAGGACATTTTATGTCATCAAAAGCGGGAAAACGCACGACTGTACGGTCGGGGTCACAAGAACTGTCTCGCTGCATTCCGACTCTGGTGCCATAAGCGCCGGCTACGCTACCTGACAGAGTAGACGATGGGCAGTTGAAAATTCAGCCCGAAGTGGCGTCGAATACCAACTTGAACCGTTGCTACTGGTGCGCTACTGTACCTATTGGCAGCGACTGGTGCAACGCAGTCCGTGAGAAGGTTCAAGAGCTCAGTTCTAGTATTCATTTTTCGCCGTTGCGCGCCTGGATGACGAGCAGCAGAACGGTGTCACAAGGCCTATATTCCTTCGGGCTGGTGGAGCCGACAGGCCAGGTCTGTGCGTTGCTTCGTACCCATGTGCCTGCTTAGTTATCGCAAAAGCTCCCCACCTCGCTGCGCTTCGTCTGGTTATCTGATGAAAGAGCTCCAGCTCCAATCGCCTCCGCCGCAGGTGGCGTCAATGCAACAACCATCTGGACTAGATTATTGAAGTCTGCAGCGTCGTCGCTCATTCCGCGTCTCCGTCTCATTTCCTCCCATCGCCCTGTCCATCCGCAGCACCAAACCCACGCCTCACCTAGCCTACACCAGCATGTGTCGTCATCCTTCGTTGGCCCCGTTCTCGCGAACTCCGCTGGGCACGAGCCGCTCGCCGACGTCCTCATCGCCTCCGTGCAATTACGCGTGCACAAGCAAGACGGGTGGAAAACAGCCGATGGATGCGCGGCGGCCGTATACTATAGTAGCATGTTTTGCTCGGATGCTTCAAAATCCTTATCCTGTGATGCCGTATGCAACAGCGTTCACCGGTACCGTTTCTGACTCGACTTCGCAGCAAAATTCGGTGCGTCGTACCATCATCGATCGAAGCACATATAATTCGTGGAAGGCACTCGATCTGAATGTCCCCGCTGTGGGTTCTTTCAGTCGCTGAGGACGGACCGGATCGGACGCACCCCGCCTGACTACCTTACACACGAGATAGCCGACTTGCAGAGACTCGTGATGCGGAGGGCTGCGCAAGCGAGTGATCAATAACCATGGAGTCTGATGAGAAGCCCGTGAACACCGCTGCCAGCTCCGCGGTCGAGACACGGAGCTTGCGTGCGCTGTGCCTGTTTCCACCGAGGATGTGCTCTTTGCCTTGGCGCTGCTCCCTGGCACCGAAGTCAGGTGTTTTGGTGAGTAACGGTATCGCCGTGCCAAGTCTCCGTTTGGTAAATGTTTGGCCCTGAGCTTGAGCACCGAAGAACGCGACTCATGATCAGTAATTTTATTTTTCTTTCGGGCAGCTGACATTAATCAGTCGGACCCCGGCACCAAACTGGATGACAGGGGGGTTTTTCCCCTTGTAAGAAACGAGATCAGCCACGGAGTAATGCGGTTACGCACGCATACTGGTTGTATAGGCCGTGTGGGGCCCAAGAGTGATCAACATCAGTAAGTTAATCTTAAGAGCTATTCACATGGACTGCTGGACATATCATGGGGCCGGGGTTCTCACACGCATGTCGGTCATTAACGTTGCTTCGAAGACAAATGAAGAAGTCCAAACGGACATGTGCACACTTGGCGAACAGGCCAAGCCAAAAATATGCACGTAATTTACAGTTTTTATGCCCCAAACAGCAAACAGGTTAGGAAATACGACTATTACAGCATGCAGGCTACTTCTTTACTGTGTACATTATGTAGGCGGATCGGTCGAACAATGTGGCTTTGGGGTGATGCTGTGATGGGCGTGTGACGAGATGGGGTCAGCGGGACCGTGTGAGATGGGAAGGTGCTGGCTTAATTCAAGGATGATTGATATCACCAGACAGGGATGACAATCACTGGAGCGTGGCGGTCAATATCAGCAGCTGCATCGTCGCTAGACAATATATGTTATGGCTTACACTAGCATCAGAGGCCACGGTCACAGCGTTGGACGGCGACGAGGACACGGCGACGGAGCTGCGGGCAATGGCAGCCAGGTCGACACCTGGATTATATATACATAGTGTGTGAGCATCGACGTTTGGGTAAACGTAAAGAGCACGTACCATTACCGTCCTTGAGAGCGTTCTTGCGCACCTTGAGTGCGTGCTCGCGGTCCTCGTCGGTGGCATTGCTCCTGCGCCGGTCCATCGCTGTCTTCTTCACACGCTCCTTGGAAGTCTGGCGCTTCGCTGTGCAGGGGTCTTGGCATAAGCAGAGACAACAGGCTGTGAGAGAAGGCACGCACGTTCTCCAGAGTCACCGTCTCGCTCCTCATCGTAGAGCGTGTCTTCTGCGGCGAACTGTTCGAGGCGCGCCTCGTCGGAGAGTGCGCCCCAGTTGTGCGCCCCAGCGCCACCCTTGCGCATGGAGGTGTCGAAGCCGTTGCGAGCTTCAGAGCGGTCCTTGAGGAGAGCACGGAGAGAGGTCGCGCGTTCAGTGCGGGTCATAGTAGGAGGTCGTAACGAAAGGAGCTCGAGGGGTACAGAGACACTGTGTAGACACGACGAGACAGACGTGAGAGGAGTCGTTGGCTAAAAACAGACTGACGCTTGTAGTTGATAGGTGGGGATGGGAAAGAGAGGGTCAGATAAAGATGGGGACTTATATAGGTGGCCGTGTGCGGCTCGCGTGACCCAAATTCACAGCCAGTGCTACCACTGATATGGCTGCCCCAGTCAGGAATCTCGCACTGCAGCAGCCTCGCTTCAAAGCATTGAGACGGGAGCACACACACTGCGTGCTCGTTACGTGCGATGGCGGATGGACACGCCTGTTCCAGGAGGTTGTTCATTTAACTAGTCCCTTCATCGTGGCGCTATACTTCGGGATCACGCAGCTATGGTGGTCTATGTACATGGATGGTCGATTGCGGGGAAACGTGGGAAACGTGATGTCAGGATGGTTACCGCCGAAGTGTCGGGACTTCCCTTTCGTGTATGTGATATTTGCTGATCCTTTCATACTCGGGGATGAACTGACGGTCACTGCGTCTCAGTCACACACTCATTTACGTCTATTTTGCGGGCACATAGGACCCCGTTCACACGAGCCGGGGTTCTGTAATAACTGACGGATGGCCGAGTCGAGAAGAATAGACAAGCACCATCCAGCGCGGGTCATTCGCGACCCTGAGCTATGCAAATAGAGAACGTAGACGATTCTAGCACCTTCAGGACCACATTACGTAACCCAACCCAACCTCCTCAAATATCAGACGACCGTTTGCGTGAGCCTGCACCCGTCTTTCCTTGGATCATACTTGACGTGTTCGTGCACCATGAGCGAGGCACCCGAGATAGCGACGACTGCGCCCGCCGACCGAGCGATTACGTACTTTGACATCTCGATTGGGGACAACGCAATAGGACGGATCGTGTTTTCGTTGTACAATGATCTGGTGCCCAAGACAGCTGAGAATTTCCGTGCGTAAGCGTTGTAGCTGGATTGGGGATGAGGTGGGGTGTTGATACCTTGGACTGGACAGGAGCGCTGTGCACGGGAGAGAAGGGCGAGGGGACGATGGGGAAGCCCCTATGGTACAAGGAAAGTCGGTTTCACCGGGTCATTCGACAGTACGTAGACCAAGCCTCTTTTTCGGACGCGCACTCATCGTGCATCGGATCGTAGATTCATGATTCAAGCCGGTGACTTCACGGCTGGAAATGGTATCTCGCTCGACTTGTATGGACGTGGGCGTGTGGGGCTGACGCGGCGAGCCGTTTGCAGGAACTGGAGGAGAGTCGATTTACGGGGAGAAGTTCGAGGACGAGGCCTTCCTTGTCAAACACACTAAACCCTTCCTCCTCTCTATGGTCTTTCGCTCTTCCTCTCGGCTCTCCCGCTCTCCTCACCCTTTCTTCACAGGCAAACGCTGGTCCCGGCACCAACGGCTCCCAGTTCTTCATCACGTGTAGTCCGTGTCCCCACCTCGACGGCAAGCACGTCGTCTTTGGTGAGGTCATCCGTGGCAAGTCTATCGGTAGCTCCCTCTATCTTCATTTTGCAGCTCTTCGCCTCCTCACCTCCCCGCCCTCTCAGTCCGCAAAATAGAAAACAGCCCCACTGCCTCGGGCGATGTACCGATATCCCCCGTCACCATCACCGCCTGTGGCCAGCTCCAGCCTGATGACTCTTCCCTCGCAGAGCCTGCCGAACATACGTACGAGGACTACCCCGAAGACAATGACTCCGCTTCGCTCGACATCAACCAGCCCGCCACCTGCCTGCGCGTTGCGACAGAGCTCCGCGAGCGCGGCAACGCCGCCTGGCGCGATAACAACTCTCTCCACGCCATAGACGAGTGGCGCAAGGCTCTGCGCTACGGTGACGTGCCTCATAATTTCCCCGACGACGATGAGCAAGAGTACGACTCCAAGTTCCGTGAGCTGCGTGTGCGTATCCTGCTCAACCTCACGCTCGCCGCCGTCAAGACCGCGACTGGGGGAGAGGAAGCACTCGGCTTCACCGATCGCTTGCTCGGCATGGAACTTGCGGATGCCGACCGCGGTATGTGCCCCCGTATTTCCACTCGGCGCCTCGTATCTGACTGGCGGTGGATGCTGCTGCAGCAAAGACGCTGTACCGCCGCGCACTGGCGTATAGGCTGCTTAACAACGACGACGATGCGGAAAAGACACTCGTCGACGCTTCGACGCTGGCAAAGGGCGATGCGGGGATCGAGAAGGAGCTCGAGGCTGTGCGTAAGCGGAAGAAGGAGAAGATCGAGAAGGAGAAGAGGACATACAAGAAGATGTTCGCGTGAGCGATGGGTGGACCGTGTCTGCGTTCGTGTCACAGCACCCGCGCGTAATGCCTGCGCATGCGTCTCGAAGTCGGTTTATTCACGGTGCGGAGGGTGTTAGATGGTGCGTAGTTTGTTGATCGTTTCTAGAGCCGATGTCACGGTTGTAGTCATCACTGTGGAATCGGGGAAAGGTATATGTATTGATCTCGCAATATATTCCTATAGACTGTTTTGTGACCTTACATTCTTTACATGAAATGTTTTGATCCTCAGACTAATGGCCATGGTCTTTTGATTTGGCCGAATGCTGAGTAGGCCAGTCAGTTCTGCATACCGAGGATGCAGCACCATGGGGCAAATGGGCCGAGTCTGCAATGAAACAATGTGTTCTTGTACTTCGACCCCATGCAGTCGGGGGTATTATTGTTACCAAGCTCCGTTCACCACGGAGGCCCGCTCGGCGACCGCTGCTCTGTACGCAATGGGCCGAGGCGACATCCGTTGCACTTGGACGCAATCGATAAGGTGGAGAAGGTCGACTGCGGCCTGACCGCTATTCTGGGACTATAAACGAGGGTTAAAAAAAAAAAACATGCTGCTTACCTGCCCATGCACCAATGTGATGTGCATTTATGTATGGAATGAGCTGAAGAGTGAGAAGGGTGTTGGAATTTGGATGTGCTGTTCTTATCATCTGACATCATATGTGTTTTGAGTCTCTTTTTACTATACTCTCACACTCTGTCAGTTGTGGGACAACACATACTTTCAGCTGGTCTGTGCACACCTCATACAGGTATTTAGGGTTCTTCTGGGTCAGATAGTGTTGGCACATTGAACTGTGCAGTGGTTGTACCTAGGCTGGTCTACTCCGATCAAGGAGGATGGAATGGCAACAGGGGGTAGAGCTCAGGGAGCAGAGCCAAAAGAGCAAGGAGAACCATCATGACTGCAGAATAGAGAAGAACAGCAAGCATGCCCAAATACATGATGATGGGAGAAGATAAGAAAATCAACTACTGGACAGCAGTGTCTCAGACAATAGCCCTAAGTACCTAACAGAGGTGCACACAGACTAAAACAAGAGTACAGTAAGGTAAATGCTGTCACATGATTATCACAAACAGCAGATATTCAACACATAGCTCTTCAGTCAACTTCTACAGTCTCTCCTGTTGGAGATTACAATGATGTGCAACAGCAGATGTGTGATAATGTGACAGTGTGTTAATGCTGCAACTGTGCAAATAGCACAATGCACCCCATGGACCTTATGTGGGACTCAGGGACAATATGGATGGACCATGTTTTTTTGTAATAACAAGGTTAAATTCTTCTGCACAAGAAACACCAAAAAGTGTCCTAACAACAAGGACAAAAGGCACTCAGTCTCAAAAACAACATGAGGACTCTATTTTATACCTAAGAACAAGGACAACAAACACTGATACCAGTCAGTAAGTACAGTGACTTCCAAAATTGATTCAATGTTTTGCAATTTCTCATTGTTTGCTGATTAACTCAGGAACCAGAACAAATAAGACCAAAGTATAAGTTGATGTCTGAAACTAGAACATCAGGGCTATATGTTGGAAAATGAATTACATAATTTGGATCAGTATCCATGGAGATACAGACAGTTCAATCTAGAATGTCATTGAATCAATTTGTCAGACTTTGACAGTTCTGACAAACTTTGACAGATATGTGATTGACAGATGGTTGCTATAGACATTGTATCTTAGCAACCACTTCAACTGAAGTTATTTAAGCACTGCCAACCCACTCAATGCCTTTCAATTCTTCCATGTGCTCTATCTCCTCTGCTCAGAAGGAAAACATCATTGCTCTAGCCAGCAATGGTCAATCCACTCATAAAATTGCTTCCTCTCTGGGTGTTAGCCAGCCCATAGTTGCCAGGGTCCTCCAAAACCTCCTTCCCAACCATCAGTCACTTCATTCTGGTCATCCTTCCAAGCTCTCTGCCACCTCTGAATGCACTATCATTACACAAATCACCACAGGAAAGGTTGCCAATGCTGTCCAGGCCACAAAGCACATCAATTCCATCATCCCCAACCCTGTCTCCTCACAAACTGTGCACCAAGTTCTTAAATGACATTCATTGAAGGCTGTAACAAAGAAGAAAAAGCCACTACTCTCTGCAGTATGTTGGAAGAAATGCTTAGCCTTTGCTTTGAAGTACCAAAACTGGGCTGTAGAGGACTGGAAGAGGATTACTTGGTCAGATGAGACAAAAATCAACAGAATTGGGTCAGATGGAAAGCAGTGGGTTTGGAAGCAGGTTGGCCAGGGGCTGATTGATCATGAGGTTCAGGGCACAGTGAAGTTTGGAGGTGGAAACATCATGGTATGGGGCTGTATGGGTTGGGAGGGAGTTGGAAGACTTGCAGAGGTTGAGGGGAAGATGAGTGCAGATCAGTATGTGAGTATTTTGGAGGACAACCTACTGCCCAGCCTGGAGGAATCAGGGTTTTCTGCCAAGGATGTCATTTTTCAACAGGATAATGACCCCAAGCACACCTCCAAAAAGGCTGGTTTAAAGACAATGATATCAATGTTCTGGACTGGGCTCCACAGTCTCCAGACATAAACCCCATTGAACATCTGTAGCAACATATCAAACAATGGCTGGGGGAGTATTCAACAATGCCTAAAGGAGTATGGAAGATTTGGGAGAGAGAGAGTGAGGTGCATGCTGAACAGCAAGGTCACAAGTGCAAGAGGAGAGAGGAGGGGTGAGGGATGAGACAATACTTCTAAGATGAGTCATGCTGTATAGTGGATATCTCAGATGTATAAAGCTAAAGAACTATCTACTACAAGAGACTCCTTATATACTACAGGGATTGGCACACAGACCATGTGCTGTCACTATAGGGTAGGCATATATAACTAAGATGTGCAGCATCTGTGAGAAGTATCAGTAAGTAATGTGCAGCATTGCACTGCATCAGTAAGCATCTGTGGGAAATGTAGTCATATCTGTACAGTAAGTGGCCTGATGACTAAATAGGTATGAGTCATAGATAATCGCGATAAGATCTACTGATGATCTGATAAGATGAGATAAGATATCTCTAGTAGATCTTGAGTGATAAGAGTAAAAGAGTTTGTAAAATGAAAAGAAAAATAAAAAAATAGCTATGTTCTGACAAAGTGGCAGAGGTGTGTCAGAACTTGATTGAAAGTATGCCTAGAAGACTTGAAGCAGTAATTAAGGCCAAGGGAGGTCATACAAAGTATTAGAATTCCTAGTTTCTGGTTTTTTGACAGGTAGTTACAAAATTGATTCAATGATACACTAGATTAAGCTGTTTATATCTCCATAGATACTGATCCAAATTACATAATTGTTTTCAAAATGTATAGCCCTGATGTTCTAGTTTTAGGCATCAACTTACACTTTGGTCTTATTTGTTCCAGTTCCTGATCTAATCAGCAAGCAATGAGAAATTGCAAAACATTGAATCAATCTTGGAAGTCACTGTGTGTCTGGTTCAGTTGATGTCACAATGCAATAGGTCTTTACTTTATAGCTGGAGAGGCAATTGGGATTGGTCTGTAGATAGATCAGGTACTATTTCCTATTATTTTCTGTTGCAGTATACCTTCACAGTGTTGACATTCATACAATGCTTACTACTCATCTCCCTCCTTTTTCATCTTTGTTACTATACATGCACACACAGTCACACATACACACATACACACACACATGTCCCTCAGTATCAGTGGACTTGGTCCATGCAGTATATAGACTACTATAGGTAGATTGTAGATATGATTACAAACAACAAGGAACAAGTTGTATCCTCCCACACATGGCCTGTTCTCATCAGGTTATGGGCCCTGCCTGGGTCATCTGCAGTGCTCTCTTCTCCTCATTCATCTTCATGGCTTTTACTCTCTTACAATCATTGACACTCATCCTCACTCTCACCTTACTACTCCTCACTACACCCACCTCTTCAGTTTCCACACCAAAAATCAACATTGTCCTCAAAGGCTTGGAAAATTACCACCAATGGGCCAATATAGTCAAATCAGCTCTTATTATTATGGGTGTTTGGTATACTATATCCAAACCCTCCATCTGTTACAAGGCACTTGCTTTGGCACCTCATAATGGTTTTCTTTTCCTTTTTTTTTCTCTTATATTACTTACTATAAGTGTGAGCACAGGCTTGGGCAGGCAATAAGAACTGAGATGATAGTTATAACATTTAGCAGCATAGAAAGATCAGATAGCATATCTGCAGCAATAAGTGTAGCATTGGACACAGCAGGTGCCAAGCATAGTAAGAGAGTCAGACTCATGGTAAGACATCTAAGTGTGGATACGAACCTGCAGTGATAAGTGTAGCATTGGACATGGCAGGTGCCAAGCGTAGTAAGAGAGCTGCAGGAGAGGTGATAAGAAGGAGGATAAGATGTAAGTGAACAAGTACTCACTCAGACTCATGGTAAGATGTCTGAGGAGATATGTGTAGGAGAGTCCATCTTATATAGTGAAGGTGAAGTAGAGTTAGAGCAGAGTGGATAAGTGAAATACAACAACTACTGTAAAAGGGAGGGATGTGTGTTGTCCGGAAATATGTGTGGAGTGGGAGGTGCTTGGACTTGTAAGAAGTCCGAGGAGTGTAGTAAGCATATGTGTGTAGTGTATGTGTACGTGTGAGAAGCAAAGCCAAGGGAGAAGATGTGTATGTGGTGATGTGTACAAGAGGTGAATCTAACAATAAGCATAGTATTAACTACAGCTGTGAGCTTAGCTCCAACTTATAGTAAGGACTCATTTCTCTTCTCTTTATAGTACTTAAGTATTTACATACTTAAGTGAGAGCTTAGCTCCAAGTACTATAAAGACTGGTCTTTTATTTCCTTTATCTTTCTTTCTTTATTTTAACATTTACTTGCTAAGGACTATTACTATACAAAAAGGCCACCAAATGGTTCAAAGACAATGATATCAATTGCACTATACACACAATTGAAGACTTCTCTCCCATGGAAATGTTCCAAAGAGAAATATTCATATATGCTGGGATTACCAGAAATGGAAGATTATCAGACAAAGAATGTGACAAAAGGAAACAAGATGGGGCTTGTTTCAGATGTGGTATCAAAGGACATTTTGGCAGAGAATGCAAGGTCAGATGTGACCAGAATTATGGGACACCCAAGCCCACTTATGCAATAAGAGGAACTCAAGAACATAATACCTCATGATCACCATTTCCCACACCCTTATGAAACTATTGGACAAATACAAGGC
This sequence comes from Albatrellus ellisii, assembly GCA_003314395.1. NCBI lineage: Eukaryota > Fungi > Basidiomycota > Agaricomycetes > Russulales > Albatrellaceae > Albatrellus > Albatrellus ellisii. The sequence continues at coordinate 2,933 of QLPN01001628.1, read as the reverse complement.
AGAAATGCAAGATCTTTTCAAGATCACTCAGAATTTTTAAGTCTCCTAAGTCAGTGATGGACAAAGGAGTAACTGATTCTTAATTGGACATTGTGAGCAGGAGCTTGAATTCAGACAATGAACTGTACATATCATTCTCAAAATACAATGGTTCTCCATCCATTCACATTCCTATCAAAATCTCTGTAAGAAATCAGAAAGTCACCACCAAAGCCCTAATTGATAGTGGGGCAACCAGAATCTTAATCCATCAATATTTTGTATGATTACATTGATTACTGACTCAGAAACTCAAATGAAAAATACCCATGAAAAATATTGACAGAACTAAGAATATCAGTGGAGATATTACACACATGTGTCATATTACTCTTCAAATCAAGAAAACAAATACAAAACCCCATATCAAAGCAAGCAAATTCTACATTACTGATCTAGGAAAAGAAGACATCATTTTAGGAACTGATTGGTTACAGCAGCACAACCCAATTATGAATTGGACCAAAGATACAGTTTCCTTCTCATGATGTCCATCAGAATGCCAACAAACCTTCCCTACCATTATTTCATCATTTTCTGAAGAAGACAATCAATTACCTCAAATTAAAGACCAATGGACAATAGATGGACTAAACCTGTTCTGTACCACCCTATCCATGCAAATAGCCATGAACGATCAACATCATGTTGCATGGGTTTTTTTGGCAACTTTGAAGAGAGTTAACAGCTCATTGCCATCATCATCTTCATTGCACCTTTGTGCACATAGTGCTGTGCTTTCAGTGGCAATGTGCACCATTGCAGTGCCATTTTCACATTCAGCTTTGAGTTTGCAACAGTCATTGGTTTTGTGGCCATGCCTTTTGCAGTGTGTGCAAAATCCTTTTGCCATGCACTTCACCTGGTGTTCCTCCTCTGACATTGCAGGTCCTTTGCCCTTCTTTTTGCCCTCAAAGCATGCCATGAATACACCTGTGGGATCTGTGGTGCAATGTGTGAGCGCAGGTATGAGCCAATCAAAGAAGAGAGGAAGAAGCAGATAGTGAGGGCGTGGTAGCAAGTGGTGTGCACTAAGGCGCAGAGTGGGGAGATGTGGTATGACATTGTATAATACCATAGAGCTATAGAAAGTGGGGGGCGTAGTATAAGTAGTGCGCTCTGAACTGAGTTCAGGTGGCGTGTGAATGTGGAGTTGTATGTGGGGGTGTAGTACATGCTACACAAACATGGGGTAAGTGAGGTAAGTGGGTCTAGAGCGGTCTAGAGTGCTCTATAGTGTGGTAGTGGGTTTAGTAAGTGGAGAAATGTGCGTCAGTAAGATGTAAAGAAGATGTGTGTAAGTAAGTAGAGCGAAGCTGAACAAGTACCGTGGATATTTCCAACACAATGTTGGCATTACTCCTTGAGCATGAATTGTGAGCAGACATTCTCAATCATGAGATTGGTCACCTTCATAGTGGTGAGGATCATTTTAAGCATGTCATAGGATGGATGGAGTAAGATGATGATGGCAATGACTGTTGGTTTTTTTTGCCCATACACTCCACAGGATGCTGTGCATATGGATATTGCTCCTTTATCACTCTATTGTTGCATACTCCCTCACATCTCCAGTTCTACATGACTTCTGCCCTTTTTACATATCTATGAATTCATATTGTCTTGTTGCTCTTCTATTGGCTACTTGCTAGCATTTGCATGGGTTCATTCATCCAACCCACATCATTCCCTTTCTAGGGTCTCTTTTATTCTTATAGTTAGGACTCCCCTCCAACTCTACTATTGTCCTATTATATCCTCTTCCCCCTCTTTCTCCAAACCTCAGCATTTTTTTCTGTTGCTGAGGTGAGGCTCTCATCTACTCTTTCTACTCTCCTCTAACAGTGCCTCCCTCTTAATCTCTCTTTTGTCACACCTTTTATTGTGTACTCACTGCATATTCATGTTGAATCTGTTACCTTAGTGCTGATACTCACTCTGGCACCTGTCCCCCACACTTAATTACTTTAGCTGGTCTGTGTGTGTGTTGACACAGGGTTTTTGCTCTTTGCTCCAGCACATGCACCCCACACTTTACTTACATAAGCATGGTCTGTGCACTGCATCTTTACATATATAAGCATCTGATTAGGGACACTGATCTTTAGTCAAGTTCTATATCACTCCCTCACTGTACTAGCTACTTCACTCCCTCTTACTATATTCTGCACTATGTCAGTGTTGTAACATCTTCTTCTGGGCATACTGCCCTGTGTGTTCACACCAACTCCCTCTTGCCTCCTTGAATGGAGTGCCTCTGCCTCAGGTGACTGCTGCACTGATCATCATGCTTCAACAGTGTGCTCCCAGTTTGTATATGTTGATGATTGAATGCTGACTAATGTCCTCATTCCTTTTCTGGCATCCTACTGTACACACACATATGCTACAACACATAGATGTACACAGCTTATCTGTCCATAGCTCCTTGGTCTGTGCACCATCCTTACTACTATAAATAGGTGTTAGTTACACTGAATACAATAAGAACTATTCAAGTTCCCTTCTCATGTATGGCCTGTGTTTCACAGGTTATGGGCCCTGCCTGGGTCATCCACACAGCTCTCTCTCTTATCCTTGCTCTAGCAACCTCAACTCTCTCACAATCAAAGATTCTCATCATCCTCACTCTACTATACCTCACACAACTCTTGTCATCCATCTCTGTACCCAAAATCTGTTGAAATGTGGGCAAAGTGGCAAATAGCAGATTGGGCATCACATTGCAGATATAGGCTTGTTAGCCCAGGTGGAGATGAATGACCCAAGAGGACAACAGTCCAAAGGCCTGTAAGATAGAGAAGATGTGTACCAGAGGGAAGAGGGTACATAGAAGACAGAGAGAGCTGCATAGAGCAGGTATGTCAGAAGAGAACTCATGGAGTAGAGGAGAT
>QLPN01001621.1:6065-18826 GCA_003314395.1 Albatrellus ellisii | reverse complement strand
CGTTATAATGTACTTATGCTACCTTGTTGCGGGTAAGTGTCCCTTCCTACCCCTTATCGTGCGTTCCGAATCCTTGTGCTATTTCATATTCTGGCCTTGGAGCAAAATCTGTCAATAGCTTAGCTCCCGCATTTCCTTGCGTCTTCTGTGATTCAGATCCCTTGATATATCACACTTTCTTTTCAGAAATTTATTTATCTGATATCAATACGTACACATACGCCACGTACTCTATTGTACTCATCACACACGTTGCGTAGACGCAGGTACGGGTACGGCGAGTCAGAAATCCTATCGAAAGAAGGTGCGTGTAGTTCCTTTCAATCTAGAACATCATCTGACGCCTTGCGGTGCCGGAACATACCTTTTGCAGACCTGCAGTTGTGTGCTAAAATAGTGCTGGACTATATCTTGAACGATCCAATGCTGAAAAATACACCCATCGTATGTCTCGGGTTGCGCGCGATCGCATTTCCATCTCATCATTTGAATGTGTATGCATAGATTCTGTATGGCCAGTCGGCAGTTGCTATTGACCTCGCAAGCGAGAACCCGACCGCTGTAAGCGCACACCTTGTGTATCATACCTATCATGATGATCACACCACATACGCACCAATAGATCGCTGCCATGATTCTAGACAACCCGTTTATGTCCCTTGAGCGGACTTTTCTCACATGGATTTCCTTCTTCCGCAGCGAAGAATGGGAATCATGTTATAAGGTACAGTCACTTGCCTCAGCATGTTTCTTTGCACAATACTGACACCGAGCTTCTCGCTTGCACTTCGTGAACCCGCTCTCGGACGGACCAGATGAAAAAAATTCCGGCAGACACACCGGTTCTGGTGCTTAGCGGGCGGCAGGGCGAGATTGTGCCATGCAAGCAGATGGAAAACCTCTGGGAATACGTGTGCGGGCGGGAGAATACCACCGTGAAGCCAAGGGGGGCTTCCCGCATGCATGTGCGGATGCACCGAAACATGCTGGGACGATCAAAGACGTTTTTTTGGCGCAACAATGGCATTAACACGTACATTGAGTTTTTGAGGTCGGATGGTAGGTATCCTCCTGTTTCTCACTTTATGTATTTTTTGTCCCCTTTGGGAACGAAGATGAAACAGATGGCTGATTAGTGTGCAGATGCTCGTTCGGTCCAGGAGGGATATTTGGACCCCGTCTCAGACTTTGTTATGAGCTTGAGGTTCTGGCACAATAGGCATTTAGAGAGACAGCAAGACTATGCATGGGCTCGCAGCCATCCTTACATGTAGTAAATAGTGTGGTTAGGTGAACCGTGTCATTGCGACTGGACTAGATTTTTATCTCCAAGACTTTTACTTGCCGTACTGACAGGATACATTATACCTTCCTCTTCATAATGAAGTTTATACCGTTGTTTCACCTCATTGCATAGACAGAGCAACAATATACGGTACATGGCATGTTCAGCACCATGGTGGAACCTGAGACTTGCACGCGACTTGCCCCCATGGTCTTAAGCGCACCATGGTCACATATATCAACACCGATGAAAGTCAATGACCGCCTAGTGCTGAATAGCCAGATGAGCGCTTCCGTCTCTAGAACACGTGAGATGCACGCGTTGCTGCCACCAAACAAACGCACCTCCTCCGAGTTACCAGCTTCAGCCCTCTGTTCGGAACAACGGCCAGGGCCGCCCCAGTTTATCCGCCCCGTCGCCGCCCGCCCGAAGATGCTGTCGCTGAACTCCTGGATCGTGGGATCGTCCGTCCCGCCGGACCAGCAAGGAGGGTCCGGGGGGGCGGGACTGCGAGCAGGCCGAGGTCGGGCGCCCCCATGCACGGTGCACGTCCTCGAAGCGGATCGGCCTCCGGGTGACCTTTTCTGGAGAATGGATTGCGTCTGGAAGAGGGCTGACGGCAAGTCAGCACCGCGAGCGAGACTGATGGAGAGTTGCTTGATGGACACACCCAGGAATCTTGAAACCGCCGTGCGTAATCTACTACCGGTGTGTATCAGAGTGCGCACAAGTATCTTCAGTGAGGCCGGTTGGTGGCTTAAGAAAGAGGGGGGGGGGCTCGTGCCATTTCACTTCGCTGGCCCGTCCACGAGTATCGTACCGCAACGCAGGTTGCCGACAAGCGCGGTCGGACGCTTTGGCTGCGCCGATTGTTATCACTTTTCCCTCCGCTTTTACGGACGCGCAACCCGATTACTGTACACTTTCCCTTTCTTCTTCATCGCTACGATACGCGCGCACAGAGCCATAATCTACTTTTCTTTTGACTCTCATTACTCCATTATACGTTTTTTCTACTTAAACATCGGACGCCAGGCCCCGACACCGCGCGACGTGCAACAATCTCTATAGCATGAAAGGAGGCCAAGGCGTGCCCCTCTCCTGGCTTCATCTCACCTCGGGATTTAGCCTTATGCCACGCGACTCGAATCACGTCTTCTCCTTCACGCCCGACGACCGCTCATCGTTGACCGTGTCTCTTCCCGCTCTCGTCTCTTTGCTCAAGGACTCGCACGGAAGCATTCGACCTCCCACAGTGCACCATCCGCCTTGTCGAAGCGCGGCGCTGCCAGCGAGCACGTGTGTCTCTCGACACGCACCAGCAGGGTGTCCTGGTCAGGCGGGCAGGCACATGAAATTAATATGGGTGTCCCATGCACCCATCACAGTCTCCTGGCCCTACGTCATATGTCTGGGTTCTGTGACAACGTGGGGGACGACATCCGTGTTTCATAAACTTGTGGCTCGTGACTCGGTTGATGGAAGCGGAAATGACCGAGGCGGTGTGTGTGTGTTGTAGTTGTGGCTATTCATAAGCAGAAACGAGGTTGAGACACAGACGCATGGCGGCGCGGGTGCAACACGACAATGATAGAAAAAAAAAACCTACACTGCAAGAGATCCGACAGTCCAGACGCGGATGGGATGGGGATGTTCGTCCTTCCGTACTGAGAGCGTTCATCACAACACAGTGCGCTAGACTGGGCGAAGCTACGGGACACGCCGAGGGGAGTGTTGCATACATTTAAAATGCAGGAGATACACCGCACCAGGACAAGTGTGCGCGGCGGGGGATGGGCGAGATCCTCTAGGCATTCAAATAGGACCTTCTTAGGCAAGCGTGGGGAGAGAAGCGTTGCATCAGGGTACAGACTGTACTCTCAACCAGATCTCACACCCAAAGAACATCTACCATCTCACCAACATCTCTCATTCACTGGCAAGGAGCGCGCACGCACCATCGATGGCCCAACCCAACGACAAAAATGCAATATCTTTATATCGTAAAAATGCTAATATAGTTAGTCCGCCAGCTCAAAAAAGTCCAGCCTCAAAATAAAAGAACGAAGAGTGAGGGAATGTGCGACAACCGTAACGACCACAGCTAAGGAACACATGCGAACAACACATACCCAACAAAGCGGATGGGAACGCTACAGAGTCAAAAAATTTAAAAAGTCTAAGCGTCTCAGACAGAACGAGTGATTAAGCACAACAATGATGTATCGACACAGCGGTCCGTTCTACGGTACTTACCCCCTTCGGTGTCCGAATATATACAAGCCCCAGCTCATGAGAGGTCCTGCCGGGTCTCGTCGAATCGTCACATTACATCTCACACTGCCGTATGTAGACAGCCTGTGTCAGCACATTGGTCCAGCGACGCAAGCTTCATGAAAATCCGCCGACGGCGCCGACAGCACCGACGGCCGCCAGCACCGCAGCGAGAATGGACCCACGGTGCGACCGCGCGCCGCTCTGGTTGGCGGCAGGGCTGGTGCTTGACCCTCCGGACGTGCCACTCGTGCTCGAGCCAGGCGCCGACCCCGACACCGAGTCCGCTGCAAGCACGCTCGCTGGGAGCACGCTCGCCGCCTGCGTCGGCTGTGTGCCGATCTGCCCGTTGCCCACAATGACGTATGTGCCGTTGCTCGGGATGCCGTTCATAGTGACGAAGAGAAGCGCGGGTCCGGGCTGGAAGAGGTTCGGGTTCGGCGGGGGCTGCGCGACGTGGAACACAAGGGTGCCATTGCTCTGCACCGTGTATGTGTTATTGAGCTGCATCGCGCGCTGGCCCATGTTCATCGCGTGTGTCGAGAACCCGCTCCGCATGAGCCAGAAAGTGGTGTTGGCAGCGGCAGTGTTTGCAGAGCCGGAATAGGACGACGGGGGGACGGTGACGTCAAAGGCACTGCCGCCATAGGACAGTGTGGTGGGCAGGCCTTGTGGCTGAGGGCGCGTCGTGGCGGAGAAATATTCGGGATAGTAGTATTCGGCGGTATAGGTGGTCGGAAAGGCTGTAGTGAGATTCACGTCGACGTTCGGGTTGGAGCCAGCAATGAGGACCGAGCCGTCGGCGAGAAGGATGGCAGTCGAGTGGTAGAGACGAGGTATCGTGGATGACTGGGGGCTATCGCGGGACCAGCGCTGGTTCTTGGGAGCATTCGGGTCATAGAGCGCTGGTTGAAGGACGGGACCTGATGCAAGCGACATGCCGAACGGCATGTCACCGAAGAGCGGGGTCTGCGGGGTCGACTGAGCGTAGCCAGCCGTGCCGTTTACGCCACCGTTGATCATGAGCATCTTGCCATTGGGCAGGAGAATGAATTGACCCATGGTGCGGCCCTCCAGCATGTCATCATCTTGCTCATAAGCCGGGGCGGAGCCATCTACAGGCTCAGGCGTCAGGCGTTGGCAATCCTTGGATGCGGGATAGTCCCAGGTGTTGATTGCAGGAGACGTGTAGTTACCCCAGGCGGCGTCAGGCATGTCGGAGCCACCACAGAACAAGATGGTCTGGGAATAGCTGTTAGCAGGGGTCATTGGGATCATAGCGACGCCTCCCGAGGCTGGATAGACGCGGATAACCCCGCCGGGCATGTTGGGCAGTGGCCTCTCCACGTTATTGATGTAATCCCAAAGAACTGGGCGAGACTGTCAGAGCGTGAAGCAGTAAGAGCGTGACGAGTTGGACTAACTGGTAGAGAAATTGGCCTGAACGAGCATGAGCCCTGATGACATGAGATAGGTATGCGCGTAAGAATTCAGGCCACTAGTTGTGGTCATGAACTGCATGAGCTGGGCATCACCATTGTTGGGGGGCCAGAACTCGAAGGTAGGCTCAGCAGCTCCACCCTCGAACGTGGGATCGATATTTGGATAATTGCGGTTGATGTATCCTCCAGCAACGAAACCACCTATCAAGACGATACGGCCGTCTGCAAGGGGCTCGCAGCCGGGATACCAGCGGCTCTTCTTCATCTGCAGACCGTTAGGCGAGTCGTCCCATTGGCATGCAGCTTGGGTGACGTCACCACTGCACATGTTGATAATCCGGACCGCCTTACGACCGTCGTAGTCCTGATAGGTGGAGTCGTAAATAGCAGTGCCACCCCATGGGTATGGTTCTGATCCGATGGCACCGTCAACGCCGATGGCGGCGTTGCCGCCGAAGGTCGCAAAACTGCCGTTAGGCATGTGCATGCCAGCTGCGCAGAAGGTATTTGTCTGGACATCCATAATCGTCGCGGTGTTGGTGGTCAGATCCCTGTGAAGCGGGGATATGCGGTCAGGTGAGACGAGAGAAAGAAAGACAAGATATGAACGGACCATAGAGAGGCCCACGCTGGGTGGCCATTGACCTGAGCTTTATTCCCTTCTGTCTTGTCGAGGATGTAGACCTTGTCTGTTGTACCGAGAAACATCTGAAGGTCGGAAAAGCTCGCGTCAGAAAGGGATGGAAGAAGAAAAGAAAAAAAAGTTACGGACCATCATAGCGCTAACGAGAGTGTCTCCGGCTTGGCTGAAAGTACCAGCCCTGTTGCTCTGCGCGAGTATAGAGGGCACGGCAGCTGCTGCTAACCCCAGAGCAAGCAGAGTAGAGGGTATCATGGGGGGAATGAGCTGCCGGCTTGGAGGGCAAGGCAGAACAGAGAAGGGGAGGGAGTGGAGGGATTAAAAGAGAGTGGACTGGGAGGAAAGGAAGAGGAAAACGACGTGCCTGAGCCTGTGAGACCATTTATATAACGACCCTGACGGAGCTTGTGGCACTAGCTCGAATGAATCCCGCAAGTGGTCGTCGAGGCCCTGCTTACAATCCAGCGAGTCTTTGTTTTCCGTACATCAATCCAATTTCCACGCTGGGGACGACCTTACGTCGAAGAATACCACCAGCAAAGTCACACGACCGTCGCCACCCTCGCGCAATTTATGAACTCGTCTCATAAATACACAAAGCTTTGCAGATCTCCCGCTCGTTCTGTGCATTGAATCAAGCCAACGTCGGCTGCTGTAGTTGACAAGCACAGGGATTCACGAATTTGATCAAGGTCAGGTGGTACACTGGCTGCCCCTAGATATATATTCCGTGTCGCACGGGATGAATGCTTGCAAGCACTTGTATTGGCGCAGCAATGCATATGGGCTGTACTGTAAGCAGGAGCCAGCAAAATGATAAATTTATTAAACGGTGTACGTGGCTATGATAGACGCGGGATCGCGGAGATGGTCGGTAAGGTAGGTCTGGCTGAGGCTGGGTCTGTTCTGGACGTAGTCTAGGGGTTCGGCATTGGGTATCAAAGCTGTCCACACTTTTAGCGAAAGAGTAACCAAGTCCGTATGAATAAATCAGACACTGGCGGCTGCCTCACGATACGTTTCAGAGGATAAGGTACAATTGGTTACGATGCTACAAAGGAATCTAGGACGTTACAGAAATATTGTGGCAGTCAGATAATGCACTGGCAGCTCACTGCCTCACGCCACTAGCACCTCGCATTCTTCGCTAAGCTGCCTTTTTTTCACAGCCCATCATGTCTTCCGACCCACCCCAGCTACAACTATCTCATACACCCAATGCAACTTCCTTCAAACGCTCTTTCGAACAATTTGGGTTTGACCTCGAGAGCCCTGCAGGCAGCTCGGGCCCCACGTCGAGTTCAGGCGAGAGCAACGAACCCTCTGCTTCGGCATCTACCAATAGTTCCAGTGAAAGACATAAGAGAGCCAGGAGCGATAGCTTTTCTTCTGAAAGTATCGGGACATCTGCTTCATCGCAGAGGTTGACCGCCAGCTCTAGTCGTCTGACGAGCGGTAGTGGTTCAAGTTATAGCTCAGAAGCGGTTGCCCCGCTGTCCGCCCGTCCTATCCACCGCCCTCTCCAGCTTGCAGACCAAACACCCCCACCTTCCCAGAGCACCCACAGCGACGCATACAGGAGTAGTATACCTGATGTACTCGATGTGGAGATGTCCGACTCTCCGCGCATGGACGACTTTCGTACTCAATCACCCGCTCGCTGGTCCCCGCCTTCCATGCCGCCTTTGTCCAGCGACGAGATCAGCGAGCAGTTCAGACTCTCCATGGAGCGTTTTAATGCGTTTGATAGTCAAATCTCGACCATACGCCACACGCACCCCGTCCCGTCTTCCTCCCGTCCTCCACTCAGTTCCCCACACAACCTTGATCTTCCTCCCCTCGTTTTGTCATCCCCCGAGTCAGACACGACCTTGCCGCCAGTGCAGGAGATGCAAGCCCAGCTCGCACTCCCCGATCAGATCGAGCATGATGAGGACAGCTCTGATGCTGATGCTCAGGACACAACCGAGTTCTACTTCACTCCCGAGAGTTCTGTCCAAGGCTTGAACGAAGGTCTATCGACAGATGAGAATGGTGATCGTTGTCCGTGCATTTTTTCAGCTTGCGTCTGCAGCTAAGCCTAGCGTTGTAGATTTCCACTTCCCAGTATTCACCTCTGGGCGGCTGTCCCCTTTGCCTCGGAGAATGCTGATTCCTCCATCCCCGCCACCTGCACATGCCAATGCGGGGAGCAGCAGACGGACCCGAGACCCTTCGCCCTCCCATGGCCGTAGCGGCCCAGCCAGGGCCTCGCCATCACCTTTCCTGACCCTTGGTTTGGATACGCATGTCGCCGATCCTATCGTTATGCCCTTGTATCTGGATGACCATGTGACTGACGCATCGAGGAGTGGCATATTCCTCGGGCATGCGCCCGAGCCTACGCCACGGTCGGCCCACGAGGGCCGTGCCCCCGCATCTCCATCCTTGGAAGGTCGAAGGCGGCGTGTAGGAAGCCGCGGAGATGACTTCAGTCATACTGCCTCTGGAGTCAATCTGTTGGAGCTCCTGCGTTCTGTGCAGTCGACACCGTCGTCAGACGACGCGAGCACAGCCCCACCGGTCTTGCCATCGACGCGGTCAGGCGCAACATCTGCGCGCCACTCGAACAGGAGGGTTCCTGACTTGGGCTTTGATGAGGCATTGCAGGTGTTCCACGATAACTTCCGCGAGACGCTGCGTCAGCGGAACGCGGAAGACTCGCGCTCCCATCGACGCAGGCCGGAGGCTCCTCGGGGGCCACGCTCATTCAGCCCGGACATGGACTTCTTCTCAGGTAAGTTTGTTCATCTACGTTGGCTTAGGGGAAGTTATCATTGCGCTGCAGAGGCCGTCAACTCACACGTCCCTTCTGCAACTGGGAACCTGCCTCCTCGCTCGCGGGAACCTTCGGGTAATATCTATACCAGTCCTTGGGCTACTGTAGAAGAGGCACAGCCACTCCTATCTTTTCTTGACCGACAGCAGGCGGACGACCCGAACGACCATGTTCGTGGTGAACCTGCTTCAAACACACGCGACGGCCTTAGGCGGTGGTCAGGTAGCAATGCGGTGAATGGCGTTGGTACGTTCATATTGCTGGTGTCTGCTATTCTCTTTTAACTCACGCAGCACAGACGCCACATGGACTCCGACATCTGGCAATGCAGGATGGTCTTTGGATTCACATCACACGTCTGAAGACATGAATGGTACTTTTTGTTAAATTTCGAACGACTGTTGAGTTCTAAACGCCGGCATCTAGCATCTCCTCCGAACCCCCTTGACTACATGTTGGTATCTCCTTTCGAGGAAGGAACTTCCGCTCATCTTCCTACTCGAGTCGACCCTCCGCCGCTAGATCTCGGCAGGTCGAGTGCTAACACCCCCAGCTGGGTTCGTGGCAATCATCCTTCAGCTAGATCTCGTTCTACACGTCCGTTCGCTGCGTCTCCGTCCCCAGGGCGTGATCGTGTGCCGGATGCTCCTATCCCCCGCCCTCGTCCGTACTTTACACGGTTAGGCCAGTCCAACTCCTTGGTCTCAGAGAATGCGTCCGAACTACGCAGAAACATCGCGCATTCCGAGTTGCTATCGGACATGACACAGATAAGACATGCGAGGCGGCTAGAAGAGCTGCCAAATGCGGCGCCATCGTTTCCATCACAGCCAGCCTCTCCTCGACGCCGTAACATTCCGAACTTGCGCTTCTCGCACGAAGGCGGCGAGGCACTCAGGGAGTCGGTTCGTTCGGAGCGTGAAAGTCCAGATCCATATGATGCTCTGAGTAGATGGCTAACATGGCGAGATTATCTTGATAACCGGCATGGCAGGAATCCTGATGTACGCCGTTCCTACTCTCCCTTGGACGCGCAGCCTAGGCCAGCCGAACGCCCGTCTGCCAGTTTAGAGCAGAGGGCTGCCCGACCACATTCTGCATTTAGCAGGGGATCTACATCATGGCTGCCCACGCCGGAAAGAATGGATCCCCCCGAGGCTCCGGCAGCTTCCCACTCCTCTGCCCACATGTTCGCTCCGCGCACTGGGTTGTCGTCCTTTGCAGAGTCTGTCCACAGAGCGCGCGATATCCGTGAGCCGTCCGCGCGCCCCGAGCTCCCGCCCCTTGACATGACACGTGTTGGCCTGACTTCGCTGTCTTCGGCACATCATGATTCTACGATGCATCGAAATGGTGCTAGCAGTCCGTTGGAGGACATGTGGCTGCCCCATGCCGCTCATGCATACCCGCCGCCTCGCCGCCCGGCAAGTCCGCTTTCGCCGCGTGCGTCGGTGCCGACTGGCCGGCACAGCCCTCCTCCGAACCCCAGACGCAGGGTGCCCCTGACAACGGCAACGTCTGCCTCCCGCGAACCTCACTCGTTGTCGTACAGAAACATCGATCTGAATGCGTATCATGAAGGCCCGTTCAGAGCCGCGCTCGAGCGGTTCGTTGAGATGGATCGCGTGAGGTCGAGGACGAATCACTCAGAGTCGCAGCAAGGTGCTCAGTCGTTGCCTCCAAGACCATGGGAGGCCTTGCGTCACCCAAACGGCGGGTCCCACGCTCCCACAGGTAACTTGTCTCGACCGCCAACCTCGAGGCCGATACCTCCACGCACGGTATGTCGCTGCTATTCTGCTACTTCTGCCGTCGTAGCATTGTCTCATGAGCAGTTGCAGCTTAACGAACTCAGTATGGAACATAGACGGCGTCCGCTCATGTCATCTGAATTGAGTACTATGCCGCCGTCCCCCTTTGCTCGTCCAGTAAATGAGGACCGCGTAACCCGCTGGCTGAACGAACCTGTGAGCGACACTCGTGGAGCGGGTGAAGATGGACACAGGCAGATCCATAATTTTTTCGTACGCCGGGCGCGCATGGAGGCTGCACGCATCGCGGACGACGACCATGAGAGCGAGCAGGACGGTGACGCAGAGGGCCTCCGCCACGCAATAGCAATGATGCGTGCAGACGGTGTGAGCACGGCGCGGCAGCAGCAGCTCATCAACCGTTTCCAGCACGAGCGCAGCGAGGAGCGGCGTCGCTCGGCCACACAGTGGGGCGACATCGAAGGCGGAGAAGCGCCTACACTTCCCCGCATGAGTAGCCTCGCGCGGCGGCCAGACCTGGGCCACCCATCTTCCAGTGGCAGCGAGCCCACGATACTAGGCGGCGGCGCAGACTCAGGCGTCTCACCCCCACGCGTCCCGCGCAGGACACCCTTACTGCCACGCCTCCGCGGCGCGCCGCTGCGGCCATCGCCGCGGGAGCCATCGAGTGGCGCGTATCACAGGTTCGAGAGGGCGATGGCGCGGGCGGGCGCATCGCGCGAGTTTGTCTCGTGGCTCAGGCCAGGCGGGCGAGGCGGCGGACGTACGCTGGGCGACTTTATGGTGCGTGTGGCGGGTTTGCTTGTTGTCTGAATGGACGGCTGACAGTTGCTGGGCAGCGGGATGAGGATTTCGATACGTCGTATGAGAGCCTGCTGACCCTGGCTGCTACGCTTGGCGACGTAAAGCCACGGTTCACGCCGCAGCATGTCATTACGTCGTTGCCGAATGGCTTGTATAAGGACTGGGCGACTGCAGACAGCGATCAGCGCTGCCCGATATGCCTGGAAGACGTGAGTCGTGTGCTACTTCTTTCGGTTCTGTCCAGGTCTCCACGTATGACTTTTGCCTGTAGTATAAGCCGATGGACCCACTGCTCAAGCTCACAGACTGCTCGCACTGGCTGCACAAGGAATGTCTCGAGGTGCGTGGTTCGTTCGCGTACTACAGCAGGATGGTTTTTTAAAAGGCGGTACAGCAATGGCTCCATAGTGCATCGACTTGCCCGGTGTGCCGGAGACACGTCAGAGGGCCGCGGCATAATGCAGACAGTACAGCGAGTCACGCGGGCCCGAGCACGAGCCATGCAGGTCCGAACAACCGTCCCCGTCGCCACAGAGGGGTGGTCGTTGAGGACGACACGGATGACGAGGACGAGTTCCTGCGGGACTAGATTCATCTCTGATCCGGCGCTACGTGAAGAGAATTCCGAGAGTCGTGTACGCATCGCGAGCTGCAATCTTGACGCGCCCATCTTTTTGGTACGAATATATTTTGGTCGAGGCACATCTTTCATGTTTGTAGAACTACAACGAAGGCGTCAGATCTGCGCGTTGGTGTATTGAAGTTTTATCTATTTTTCTTCTTTTCTTCCGACGAGGATATTGATCGCTGTGCTGCCTGTCGATCTTCATTAATTACTGTCTTAGATACTGCTTCCTGTTGGTCCTTTTCTGTAATTATGTCAGTATCGGGTAACAAACCGAGTTATCGAATACGACCATGCGCGAGTGGGGCATGGAGCGTGTAAATCGAATTTGGAGGACAATGGGCCGCCACTTTCGCGTTCTGTCAGTGAGCACGTGACCGTATCGATACGTACGTGCGGCTCGCGACTTGACTAGAGCAACTGCAACGACCACGCCGTCCTCCTTCCTGCTTTTCTTGTCACTGTGTCTGGGTTATTGGAGAACAGACACTCTCCTTCAGTAGCGTACCCCTGGCCGTCGAGAAGCATCTTGATAGCCCTTACTTTACGCCTAGCGTCCCGCTTTTTTTCGTTCCAATCAAGGACTCGCTGTGAGTTGTCAGTGAGCGGTCTGTCCTCAGTCTATATGCATGGTGCTGAACGCAGTCGCCTGTCCCAGCTGACGAGTGCCGAAAACGCTGACGGCCGCCGTGTTTTGTCCTCCATATGTCTTCATCATGGACCCCGACTGCAGCATGGACATCTCTGACGCAAACCTTGATCCCGTATCCCCGTCCGCGCCGCCCGACGATGGCGGACCCGCAGGGCTTGTCGTGCGGTGGCAGAGCTCGCAGAGCGCGTGTGCTGCGCTCAATGCCCTTATATCGGAGGCCGCGAAGCCGATACGCAGACGTGAGCACACTACCCCACTCCCTGCTGCCTGCTCTGTGATCCATTTCTCACCCCTCGCGCAGCCACTCCCCAACGCCTCAGCGTCGACACGTTTGGCCTGCCGTCGCGACCGTCCACCGCCGGGACGTCCACGTCGTCCTCGCGCACGACGTCGCACTCGTCTGTGCCGCGCGCGCGCCGGCTGTCGGTGCGCGACGCCTCGCCGCCGCC
>QLPN01001620.1:21565-32034 GCA_003314395.1 Albatrellus ellisii | reverse complement strand
GTCCAGTTTCTCTCCACCGGGCCCATCCACTTCTTCCTCACCCTGCTCTGGTTGTTTACTTGGGAAATTCCCCCACTCACCCTTCCATGTCTCCCACTTGTGCACCTCCTCCTGCCTAGATCTTGTGCACTCTGACCTTGTAGGACCTGTTGGCACTGCCTCTGTAGGCTCCCATCACCTCTATTTCATGACCTTCCTCAACAATTACTCTGGTTTCAGCATGGTCTACTTCCTTTCATGCAAGGACCAGTTCTCTGGTGCTCTTGAACACTACCTGGCACACGTGCACATCCTCTTTGGCTGTTGGCCAACTTCCCTGCACTCAGACCATGGTGGGGAGTACTTGGTGGCCTCTGTCTCTGCCCTCCTGACTGACAGAGGTGTTGAGCACCAACTTACCATTCCATATTCTCTGCAGCAAAATGGTCAGGCTGAGCACTGGAATTGCTCTGTTCTTGATCATGTGCTCAGCCTCCTTCATCGCGCCAGCTTGTCCTCGGGCTTCTGGGAGTACACTGTACATGCTGCTGTCCATACTTATAACCTTTCTCCAGCCCACTGCTTGTGCTGGGGTACCCCTCTGTCTCTTTGGATGCCCAGCGCTTCACCCCCTGATGTCGCGCACCTTCACATTTTTGGCTGCAATGCCTGGGTCAAGTATTCGGACCATCAGCATCCCAAACTGGGCCCCAAGGCTCGGCCACTCACCTTCATAGGGTATGAAGCTGGAACCAAGGGCTGGCTGTTTTGGGACAAGTCATCTGTGAAGCGCACACTAGGACAGCAAGGTCACAACTGAAAGGAGAAGGGGGATTGGCGAGGGAGGAGACAATACACCTTAGAATAGTCATGCTGTGTAGCGGATATCTCAGATGTATAAAGCTAAAGAGCTATCTACTACATGAGAGTCTTTATATACTACAGGGATCGGCACACAGACCATGCGCTGTCACTGTAGGGCAGGTGTATGTAAATAAGATGCGCAGCATTGCACTGCATCAGTAAGTGTCTGTGGGAATTGTAGTCATAATTGTACAGTAAGTGGCCTGATGACTAAATGGATATGTGTCATAGATAATCACGATAAGATCTACTGATGATCAGATAAGATGAGATAAGATATCTCATGTAGATCTTGAGTGATAAGGGTAAAAGAGATCGTAAAATGAAGAGAAAAATAAGTACATTCTGACAAATACCCCCCTTCTTAGGGCGAGATGACTCGATGAGCAAAGGAAACTCCAGTAGATCCAAAACCTTTTTCTCCACATTTGGTGTCATCCAAAGAAGTGACTTCTTCGACTTTAGCAAGGGATATGTGTTCCAGGATCAATTGAGCGATTCGGTCTTTGATTTTGACTGTAAAGTCATTATCGCCAAGGTTGACCAATAGGATCTTTACAGAACCACGATAATCTGAGTTGATAACTCCTGCTGTGATATGGATAGAGTTTTTGACAGCCAAACTGCTGCGAGGAGCAATACATCCATAGCAGTTGTCTGGTATAGCCAAGGAGATTTGAGTATTGACTAATTTTTGGCCATGTGCAGGAATGACAATTTCTTCTGCACTGTAAAGATCTAGTCCTGCTGCATGCTCTGATCCACAAGTAGGTAAGGTTGCCAAATCAGAAAGTCGTTTGATAGGAATAGAACAGTGTTGAATAGATCTAATAGCAGTAGGGTGGATAATATGGAATTCTTTAACCAACTTGGGTACATCTTTGATCATGACGCATGCTGGTTCCCAGGAATTTTCATCTTCTGGGTAGTTTTTCCATTTGATAAGATATTGAATATTTCCCCGATATTTCCTGCTATTTAAGATCTTTTTGACTTCATACTGTTCGACATTATCTTTGATGATAGGTGGTGGAGGAATTTTTATGACTCGTTCTGGAATATCATTTGGAGAGTATGGTAGTAATTTGACGATGTGAAAAACAGGATGGATTTTCATGGACTTGGGAAGTGCTAATTTGTATGCATTGTTTGAAAGCACTTTGATGATTGAATATGGACCAAGTCTTTTGTGATCCAATTTTCAAGTTGGTCTTCCTGTTTGTATATTGGATGCATCTAACCATACTTTATCTCTGATTTGATATTGAGGGGTCTTTCCCTTATGTGCATCGTAATATTTCTTCATATCATCAGCCACTTTTCTCAGTGCTGATTCTGCATCTTCCCTTGTCCTCTTCAACCCTTTGATGAAATCTTCTACCAAATTGATAGTGGATGTCTTGCCCAGTTCAAATCCCATACGTGGATTTTGTCCAGAGTTCAACATGAAAGGAGAATATTTTGTAGAGGCATTGACTTTGTTGTTGTAACAGAATTCCGCCATAGGCAGCCAATTCATCCAATCTGATTGTCAATGGTCTATGAATATATGGAGGTATTGTTCAATTTCTTGATTAATCCTTTCCGTTTGACCATCTGTTTGTGGATGATATGCTGTGGATAAGGCTGTTTTAATGCCCAATAATTGATTCAACTCTTTCATCATTTTGGAAGCAAATTGGGGACCCCGATCAGATAAAATCTTCTCAGGTAATCCATGATGCTTCCAAATGTTGTCTCTGAACAACCTTGCCACTCCTTTGGCAGTAATGTTGGATGTTGTTGCCATAGTATGAATCATTTTTGAAAAGCAATCAATGACCACTAGAATTGAATTGTATCCCTGGCTATCTGGTAGTTGTGTGATGAGATCTGTAGAAATGATTTGCCAGGGATGAGATGGTATTTCATTTGGAGTCAATTCTCCTTGTGGTTTTTGCATGATTGTTTTCATTCTCTGGCATATGTCACAACTTTTGACATATTTTCCAATGTATGCCACCATTCCCTTCCACCAAAATGTTCTCGACACTATCTCTAGTGTTCTCCATTGTCCTGGATGTCCTGCGATTGGGGTATCATGACATTGTTTGACAACATCTGCTCTGCAACTGTCTGGGACTAGGATTTTGTCTTTGTACGTGAGTAATCCTTTTTTATTTTGTCCCCATCCTGCTATTGTTGCTGTTTTGCATTTGTCTGCTGATAATTCTACCCACATCTTGACATCTCCATCCTTCTCCTGTTCATCTGCAATCTTTTGAAGGAGTGGAATATTGTTTGTCATTACTGCTTGTATATGTTTTGGTTTGATGAAAAATTCAGGTTTAAGCAGTATGACGTTCTCATTGTCATGTTCCACCCCCTCTTTATGATCCACTCATCTTGAGAGGAGATCTGGTTTGGCTGAACTCTTCCCCAGTCTGTGGAAAAGGTGAAAGTTGAACCTAGAAAGAAATAGAGACCATCAGGCCTGGTGATGGTTCAATTTCTGGGCACTCATAAAGTACTCTAGGTTTTTGTGATCCATGAGGATCTCGACTGTACTATCTGTTCCTTCCAGATAGTGTCTCCACTGCTCTAGTGCACGTATAACAGCTAACATCTCTTTGTCATAGATGTCGTAATTCCTTTCAGCTGGTGATAATCCTTTGCTGATATATGCCATGGGATGCCATTTTTCATTGTCTCTCATCTGTGATAAGACCACACCTGTAGCATATCCTGAGCTGTCTGCTTCTACAAGATATGGACGATTTGGTTCTGGAAAGACTAAAACAGGTTTGGAACATAACACTGTTTTTAGATTTTCAAATGAGTCTTTTTGTTCCTGATCCCAATGCCATTTACTGTCTTTTTGTAGAAGAGTATTCAGGGGCTTTGCTATATCAGAAAATCCTCAGATAAAACAGTGATAGAAGTTGGTAAATCCCAAAAAGGAGTGAACTTCGGTGACAGATGTTGGAGTGGGCCATTCAGATATTCCTTGGACTTTGACAGGATCCATCATGATTTTGTTGAAGGATATTTTGAGGCCAAGATAATCAATCTCTGTCTTTTTGAAGTCACACTTCTCAGGTTTTAGATAAAGTTTGTTGTTGTGTAATATTGTGAGAACTTCTTTGACTATGCAGTGATGTTCTTCCATTGTTGCAGTAAAGATGAGGATGTTGTCCATATAGACTACCACTTTGCCCCTAGCGATGAGTTCTCTGAAGAGATGGTTCATCATTGTTTGAAAGGTGGCAGGACTGTTGGTAAGTCCAAAGAACATAACCAGTGGTTCATATAGGCCTTTGTTTGTGATGAAGGCAGCCTTCCATTCATCTCCTTCTTTGATATGAACATTGTTGTATCCCCATCTGATATTGAGTTTAGTGAAGTATTTTGCCCCTTTGAGTTTATCTATCAATTCCGAGATGAGTGGAAGGGGGTAGGAATTTTTGATAGTTATCTTGTTAAGGCATTGATAATCTTGGATTGGACGTAATTCACCTGACTTCTTTTTGATAAAGAAGAATGGAGAAGCCATAGGTGATTTGGAGATATGTATCTGTCCTGATCTAAGATTTTCCTCAACAAACTTCTCTAACTCTTGTTGTTCAACAAAGGATAAGTTATACACTTTTCCCATGTGCATCTTTGCTCCTGGTTTCAACTTGATAGCACGATCCCAAATTTGTTTTGGAGGTAGTTCATCAAAAGAGTCCTTTTTGAAGATGGATTTGAATCCATGATATGCTTTTGGAACAATATCTTCAAAAGATTTCTTTATCTTCTTCTTTTCTGCCTCTATTGCTAGATTTTGGGATATATTGTGAATTGCAGCATTTTTCTCATCATCTCCTATCATGATGCAGAGAATGCGGTCTTCCTTCCCTATTTTGTCTTCATCTTCATCATCAACTTCCACTATTTTGGGTATTTCTGTCTTCAATTTTTTTGTCTTTTTCCATTGTTTCCTATCTTCAACAACTCTTACATGGCATCTTCGTGGACATCTAGTAAACAAGATTGCTCCAGTGTTCCAGTTTATTTTGGGGTTGTGGATTTTGAGCCAAGTTTCTCCAAGTATGAGATTGACTTTGCCTAGTCCTGTAACACAAAAGGTCGTTCGTTCTGTGTGGTTCTGGACTTTAACAATTAAATCCACTGTTTCTGTGATGGAACCTTGTTCATTCTTGGTTCCATCGACGTTATAAACTGGTATGGCGATGGGAAGTCTCTTTGTGTTTAGACAATTTGTTTTCACAAATTCTTTGTCTATGTAACACATAGTGGCTCCCAAGTCTAAAAGTGCTTTGATTGTCACTGTTTGTCCATTCTCTGGTACTTTGATTTCAACTTTAATCATGGGTAAATCCACTCTGATCCCCATGATTACATGCTTTTCTTCTTGAGAGGGCATACTCTCAGATGTCTCTTTTTCCTCAGTCTTTATCTCCGATGCAATGTGGTTAAATACTATTGGGTCAATAGGATTGCATACATTTGCATGATCAACAGCGCCATCATCTGGAGTAAGTACTGAGAACATATTTTTGGACAGTCCAGTGACATCTACTGGCTGTCCTTTGCAAAACCCTGCTGCTTTCTTCTTTCTCCTTCATCAAAGATCATCTTCTCAAAATCTACCATGCTCATCTGCCTGATTTCTTTGTGAATTTCCCTGATGTTTTTCCTTTGTGGGCAGACATTTGCCCTGTGCCCCTCCTTTCTGCAATTGAAACATATCAGGGGTCTTCTTCTCTGTGCAGCATCTACATCCATTGGCACCGTTGCATTGCTAGCCCTTTGTGTATTAGACTGGGGATTGGCTTGTTGATTGTACCTGGGAGTCCATTGTGATGGGCCCCTGGTTTGCATAAGTTGGCAGTATTCTTGCATGTGTCTATCCGCTTGTTGAGCCATTCTTTGCCAGTCTAGATATGTTGTGGGAAGTGGGTTGATATTATAGACGCGGTTTAATACATCACTGTTCAATCCTCTTTTGTAGCAGTTGATGAGTGCATGCTCATCATAAAGTGTCTTTGCTGCTAAGAGGAGATATTCAGTGGTGTATTCATCCACTGTCTTTCCCATTTGTCATAGTTTGTGTAGGGCTTGCTGTGCTGTATGTGCCTCATCAGGGTCTCCAAATTGCTTGTGTAATTTTGTGTCAAATTCCACCCAATCTCAGAATGGCATGGGATATAATGGGTTGAGGGGGTTAGCCTCATGCAGTCGTTGTTTCATGACTTGTAAGTTTCTCCATGCTTCTGCCGAGCCTCCTATCATATAGGAAAGGGCGTATGTGATTTGATCACTATCTGACCATGTCTTGTTTGCTGCAAATACTAGAAATAGTTCTTGGACAAACAAGTCAAGTTTGTCTCGCTTCCCTGAGAATGCTGTAGGTGCAGAAACTTTTACCTGGTGTTGGGCAAATACATGGGCCAATTGGACGCTTGCTTGGCCAGAGGAATTGGTGGGAATAGATTGGGGGTGTACTGAAGGAAGGGCTTGCTGCTGCATCATTGTAGTGATTTCCTTCATGTTCTTGGCAATATCTGCCATTGTGGTTCCCAAACTTATTATTGCGTCACCTTGTTCCTTTTGTATGTGCTGCTGCTGCTTCATCTGATTGTTCATCATCTCCATCACTTCCTCTACATCCAGAAGTTGGAGTCTTCTGGTTTTGTCTGCTTCTCTCCTTTCCCTTTGTCATTCTTCTGAGGAGTCCTTGACCATTGGTGCTGGGTCTCTGAATTCCCAGTTGCTCAGTCCTGATGACATCATCATTCATTTCTAAAGATGAACGCTTGGGGGAGTGAATTTCGATATGGGCTGGTTTGGTCGAGGTAGTCTGGAAAGAAGTGCCAAGGAAATTCCTCAGGATGATCATTGTAATAGGGGTTGTGGAGCCTGAAGAACCAGATTGCCTGTTGCTGTCTGTAATTATAGGCATTGGCGTGGAAGTGGAGGAGAGCAATAGAAGTCGCTCAACGAGTTGGTGACAAAAGAGAGCTGAATCTGGCATAGGATTTGCCAGATCTGGTTCTCTTTTCCAAGCATAAGATGCACAGAATGGTGAAAGTAAGATTGTGCAAAGTGAAAACTCACTATTCCTTTTTCAAGGGAATAGGCCTTTCAACACAAAATGGAAGGTGGAAGTGTGGAAGTATGTACTAGTATATAAGTGCTACTAGTATTATGAAAGAGATCTTGTTATGGTAAAATTTATAGTACTCCTGGTCTGAACGGTTGTCAGGAGGTTCTGCAATGCCCCACTAAGTGGTAGACACCCTAGCACTGCTCGCTGAGGCAATATAAGGCCCAGCACTGCAGCTGAACTACAAAGAACTGGAGAACTATAACAATACAACACTCTCTTGAGCGAGGAGGGAGGGGAGTGATGGTTTAGAGATGGGGTGTGGGAGTGAGAAGAATGGTGAGGTTGCTGATGAGAGCTTTATACAATCATGAGGCACATGCTAGGACAGCAAGGTCACAACTGAAAGGAGAAGGGGGATTGGCGAGGGAGGAGACAATACACCTTAGAATAGTCACACTGTGTAGCAGATATCTCAGATGTATAAAGCTAAAGAGCTATCTACTACATGAGAGTCTTTATATACTACAGGGATCGGCGCACAGACCATGCGCTGTCACTGTAGGGCAGGCGTATGTAAATAAGA
This sequence comes from Albatrellus ellisii, assembly GCA_003314395.1. Taxonomy (NCBI): domain Eukaryota; kingdom Fungi; phylum Basidiomycota; class Agaricomycetes; order Russulales; family Albatrellaceae; genus Albatrellus; species Albatrellus ellisii. Next base: position 24,514 of record QLPN01001620.1, on the reverse strand, counting down.
TGCGCAGCATCTGTGAGAAGTATCAGTAAGCAATGCACAGCATTGCACTGCATCAGTAAGTGTCTGTGGGAATTGTAGTCATAATTGTACAGTAAGTAGCCCAATGACTAAATGGATATGTGTCATAGATAATCACGATAAGATCTACTGATGATCAGATAAGATGAGATAAGATATCTCATGTAGATCTTGAGTGATAAGGGTAAAAGAGATCGTAAAATGAAGAGAAAAATAAGTATGTTCTGACATCATCCTCCCACTGCATTGTCAGTCGGGACACTGTTTTTGAGGAAACTGTCTTCCCATCCCTCAACTCTGCTCGCATGCCCACAGTCCTCAACATCTTCCCTATTCCTCCACTGTATGTGCCAGATGATGGTGACTCTGACATCTCTGGGTCTGATGGTGACTCCTCTGATGGAGATAGCTCCAGTGATGACAGAGGTGCTGACCTGGATGATGCACCTGCTGCCCTCAGCATCCCACCTCCACCTGCTCCTGTCCTTGCACCTGATGCTCCACTGGACATGCCTGCTGTTGCTGCACCTGTCATGCCTCCTCACGCCCCTCTCCCCGCTTCCCCACCTCTGTGCATTCGTGCTTGGTGGTCTGAGTGGCATGCTCATGACCTTGGCCCGCCTGATTCTCCACCGTGGCATGGTCCTTCCAAGCCTTTGTCCAGTTGCCAGCCACCTCCTGTGCATCTTGTCAATGCTGACTACCCCATTCTGCAGTGTTCACAGTGTGTCACCCATCATCCATCCCATTTTCATGATAGTGCATACAGGCCATGCGAGTTTGTCGACATCCTTGGCAAGGGGGGGCAGTCCAATGATGATGATGTTTTCACAACTCCTCATGGCACACCCTCTATTTTGGCCATACTTTCCCATGCTTTGTCATGTGACCTGCTAACCTTGAAGCAGGCCCTATCTGGCCCCAACTCCAACACATGGCTGACAGCCTGCAATGAAGAGCTTTCTTTGCTCAATGACCTCCAGACATGGACATTGGTTGACCCTCCACTGGGCCATAGCATTGTCAGCAACGAATGGGTGTTCAAGCACAAAGCAGATGGGAGGTATAAGGCATGCCTTGTCACAAAAGGGTTCACTCAGATTCATGGAGTAGACTACAATGAGATGTTTTCTCCAGTGGCCCGATTTGAATCTCTATGCACTCTGCTAGGCATTGCTGCACTAGAAGACTGGGAAGTACATTCCATGGACATCAAGTCCACCTTCCTCAACAGAGGCCTAGATGAGGAAATCTACATGGAACAGCCCCAAGGGTTTGCCACACCAGGATCAGAAAAGAAAGTCTGTCGTCTTTCAAAGGCAATTTATGGTCTAAAGCAAGCATTGTGACAATGGTATCACAAGATGCATGGGTCATTACTGGGTTTATCTTTCACCTGCACCTACTCCAACTCAGGCATTTACATCTCCACTTCCTCCTCCAGGCCACTCATCATTGTTCTTTATGTCAATGACATCACTATCCTGGGAGGATCCCTGGCAGAAGTAGAAGCATGCAAAAAACAATTACAAGCACTATTCCAAATGACTGACTTAGGCAAAATCAAGTCCTATCTTGGCCTACATGTCACTCAGAATCGAGCCAATCACTCATTGGAGATTGACCAAGAAGCATACATCAGTGACCTCCTTGATTGCTTCCATCTCGATGACTGCAACACTACCCTCACTCCTTTGCCTCCTGGTGCTTCCACCACAAGAGCAGATAGCGACTATGTGGCCAACCATTCCTTGCGGTCAGAATATCAACAGCTCATTGGTTCTCTCCTGTATGCTGCCATTGTATCTTGTCCAGACATCACGTTTGCTGTCATGAAGCTTTCCCAATTTCTATCCAATCCTCTTCCTTCCCATCTCACTTTAGGACGCCATGTTATCCAATATCTCAAAGGCACAATACACCATCATCTACGCTATGGAGGCCAAGGCCACAATGGGATCGTGGGTTACTCTGACTCTGACTGGGCAGCAGACAAAGACGATAGGAAGTCTGTTGGGGCCTACATTTTCCTACTTGGAGGTGGAGCCGTCACATGGTCATCACATAAGCAACACACCGTACCTGTCTTCTATGGAAGCAGAATATATGTTGCTCTCGCAGACTGCCACACAAGGCATGTGGCTGCACTCCCTTCTGTGTGAGATAGGTTTTGGTTTTCCCTCTTCACTACTGTTGTATGGAGACAACAAAGGGGCTGTTGACATTGCCACTAATCCAGTAGTCACTCAGGGCATGAAGCATATCGATATATGACACCACTACATCCACGATTGCATTTCCTCTAGAGCCATTTCTGTTCATCGTCTTCCTTCCTCACAAGTTGTTGCAGACATCCTTACCAAATTGCTCTCTCTTCCTCTCTTTACCTCTCGTCACTCCAACCTTGGCCTCATTGAGTGTATTCCCAGTAAGGGGGGGTGTTGACGTCTCTTACTTACTAATCTCCTCCTTCCTCTTTCATCGTACCACTGTACACACACTCCAACTTGCACATACACACACTCCAACTTGCACATACACACACTCCAACTTGCACATACACACATACACACATCTACCATGTATACATACCCTGGTCTGTGCACTACAGTAGATACTATAAGTAGACTGTAGTGCTGTCACATAACAATAAGAACTATTCTAGTTCCCTCTTCACTTATGGCCTGTGTTCATCAAAAATGACATCATCAACAGCTACACTCAGACCATCTCAGATGAAAGGTTTGTTGACTAGTGCATGATATGCCACATGAATTTGAAGAAGCAGTCACATCTAGCCAGTGTGGCAAGCCCATCATTGTCCCTGACCTGTATGAAGTGTATCTCTGCAAGTTCCCACCTAGCCAGCCACCAGACTCACTCATAGTCATGAAGGAGTCAGCATTGCTGCACTCCATTCTGCCACTAGTA
>QLPN01001620.1:0-13523 GCA_003314395.1 Albatrellus ellisii | reverse complement strand
CAAAAAAAAACCCAATTCTCTCATCTCATTTCTTTTCCTTCACTATTATTTCCCTTGCACCCTAATTTTTCCCTCTTATCCCTTCCACTGCACTCCAATTTTTTCCTCCAGTTAGCTCATTCCTGCCTTGTGCCTATGCTTGCCATCCATCATGTCATGCCACACTCCACCATTCTGTGTCCCTACTCTGTCATGGTCTACCTCTATTCCTGCATTGGCTTCCCTGCATTCAGTGATGATTATCCCCTACCCCCCTCACCTGTGTCATGCCTTGCTGCACCTTGGTGAGTGTCTCTATACCCACCTATCCACCCCCTGACACTCTGCCTTGTCCACTCATTTATTTGCTCCACCTGCACCATCACCCCCACAAGTTGTCCCTTCTGGCTGTGTCTTACATCCAACTGTGTTGACTGCAGACAGTCAAGATTTCAGTTGGGAGGAGATGATGAGCATCATGCACATGTAACACCAGGAAATGACCATCAGCAACATCAGGTGAATACAATGACATTAACACACCACACACAACAATCATCCACAGTTGCATCAATTGCACATTTGCTTAGGCACTGCAATACAGGACTGGGTTCTGTTGACATGCAGATGATCAGCACAACAGCTGCCTGAGGCCAAGGCACTCCATCCAAGGAGGCAAGAGGGAGAGGGTGTGAACATGTGGAGCAAAGCCCAGAATGAGAAGATGTTACAACACTGGAATTATGCAGAAGTATAGTAGTGAGTGAGTGTAGATGTAAACACAGTGAGGGAGAAGATGTGAAGATCAACTGAAGATCAGGTCCCTAATCATGTACCTATATATGTAAAGATGCAGTGCACAGACCATGCTTATGTAATAAGTGTGGGGCATGGGTGCTGAAGCATAGAGCAAAAATGTGTGTCAACAGGTTCAGCCAATGAGGAGCAGGACTGATAGGACATACAGGCCAAGGCATGGTCCAGGCCTGCCAAAGTAACCATGGAGTCATGAGTTGCAAAGTCAGCATTTGGTGCAATTGGTGCTTTCCATTTTTGTTCACCCTTTATAGTATGATACTTTATTTGTCCACATCCAGACTCTGTTACAAGGCACTTGCTTATGCACCTCATAATGGACTTGTTTTCTCCTTGTCTTTTTCTTTTCTTATCCTACTTACTATAAGTGTAGTATTAACTACAGTTGTTGAGCTTAACTCCTACTTATAGTAAGGACTCTATTTTCTCTTCCTTTATAGTACTTTAGTATTCAAATACTAGAGTGTGAGCTTAGCTCCATGTACTATAAAGCCTCTCTTCTCCTTTTATTTATTATAACATTTACTTGCTAAGGACTACTACTATACAATTAGCAAGGACTTCCTCATCTGTCTTTATTGACCTTTGTTTATCTCTTGTTTCACTCATGCTTGTGTCTATTTTACTATTAGCTTACTATGGACACATCTCAGGTCACATGACTCTGTTGATTGCTGTGCAATTATTATTGATCTGCAAACCTTATTTACATTTACTATTCTTAGAACTCTTATTTTTTATAAATAGTTGAAAGCCTGGTGGTCTTAAACCCCAGTCTTGTCAACTTCACAATCTAGGGATTCTCCTATACTGTGCTTGACCTAAGCTCACTACAATCTCACTTCATTCTCTAAGAACTAAGTCTAAGATCTCTAAGTCACTCTAAGTGTCACTAAGACATCCTGAACTTGTCATTCTAGATCCTCATTTAGTTATAAGAAATCTTTTGAAGATATAGTACCCAAAGCATATCATGGTTTTAAATCGGTCTTTGCAAAAGAATCATTCGATGAATTACCTCCCAAATGGACCTGGGATCATGCAATCAAATTAAAACCAAATGCAAAAATGCACATGGGGAAGATCTACAATCTTTTGTTTATCGAACAAAAGGAGTTAGAGAAGTTTACCAAGGAAAACTTGAAATCAGGACAAATTAGACCATCAAAATCACCAATGGCTTCTCCATTCTTTTTCATCAAAAAGAAATCAGGAGAATTATGTCCTATTCAAGATTATTGACGTCTCAATGAAATTACGATCAAAAACTCTTATCCTCTACCACTCATTTCAGAATTGATCGATAAACTCAAAGGGGCAAAATACTTCACAAAACTTGATATCAGATGGGGCTACAACAATGTTCGTATCAAAGAAGGAGATGAATGGAAGGCTGCCTTCATCACAAATCAAGGACTATATGAACCTCTTGTTATGTTTTTCGGACTTACAAATAGTCCTGCCACATTCCAAACAATGATGAATCATCTCTTTAGAGAGTTGATAGCAAAAGGGAAGGTGGTAGTCTATATGGATGATATCCTTATCTTCATGGCAATGATTGAAGAACATAGGATTATAGTGGAAGAAGTATTGAAGATATTACACGATAACAAACTATATCTCAAACCAGAGAAATGCGACTTTGAAAAGACCAAGATCGATTACCTTGGACTTAAAATCTCCTTTGACAAGATTATGATGGATCCTGTCAAAGTTCAAGGTATCGCAGAATGGCCCATACCAACCTCTGTCACAGAAGTCCGCTCCGTCCTCGGTTTCACCAACTTTTATCAACATTTTATCAGGGGATTCTCAGATTTAGCAAAGCCCCTCAACTCACTTCTACAAAAAGACGTAAAATGGCATTGGGATTCAGAACAACAGGAATCATTCGAAAACCTTAAAACAGCACTATGTTCCAAACCTGTTTTAGTTTTTCCAGAACCCAATCATCCTTATCTCATAGAAGCAGACAGTTCGGGTTATGCTACAGGAGCAGTGTTATCACAGATGAGAGATGATGGGAAGTGGCATCCAGTAGCGTATATCAGCAAATGGTTATCACCAGCTGAAAGGAATTATGACATCTATGACAAAGAGATGTTGGCTGTTATACATGCACTGGAGCAGTGGAGGCACTATCTAGAAGGAACAGATAGTCCTGTCCAGATCCTTATGGATCACAAAAACCTAGAGTACTTTATGAGTGCCCAGAAATTGAACCATTGCCAGGCTCGATGGTCTCTTTTTCTTTCTAGGTTCAACATTCACCTTTCCCACAGACCGGGAAAGAGTTCAGCCAAACCAGATCTCCTCTCAAGATGAGTGGATCATAAAGAGGGGGTGGAACATGACAACAAAAATGTCATACTGCTTAAACCTGAATTTTTCACCAAATCAGACCACATACAAGCAGTCTTGGCAAACAATATTCCACTTCTTCAAAAGATCGCAGACGAACAAGAGAAAGACAGAGATGTCAAAATGTGGGCAGAATTATCAGCAGATGAATGCAAAACAGCAACCATAGCAGGATGGGGACAGAATAAAAAAGGATTACTCACATTCAAAGACAAAATCCTAGTCCCTGACAGTTGCAGAGCAGAAGTCGTAAAATACTGCCACAACACCCCAATCACAGGACATCCCAGACAATGGAGGACACTGGAGTTAGTGTCAAGAACATTCTGGTGGAAAGGAATGGCCGCATATGTTGGAAAATACATCAAAAGTTGTGATACCTGTCAGAGAACAAAAACGATAACAAAGAAACCACAAGGCGAATTGACACCAAATGAAATACCGTCAAATCCATGGCAAATCATATCCACAGACCTCATCACACAATTACCAGAAAGCCAAGGATATGACTCAATACTCGTGGTTGTTGATCGTTTCTCTAAAATGATACACATCATGCCAACAACATTGGACATAACTGCAGAAGGAGTAGCGAGAATGTTTAGAGACAATATTTGGAAACATCATGGACTTCCTGAAAAGATCATATCAGATTGGGGACCACAATTTGCTTCCAAAATGATGTGAGAGTTAAATTGACTATTAGGCATAAAGACTGCCCTATCTACAGCCTATCACCCTCAAACCGATGGTCAAACAGAACGAATCAACCAAGAAATTGAACAATATCTTAGAATATTTGTTGATCATCGACAATCAGACTGGATGAACTGGCTACCAATGGCAGAGTTTTGCTATAATAACAGAGTCAATGCTTCAACCAAATACTCTCCATTTATGATTAACTCTGGACAAAATCCTCACATGGGTTTTGAATTGGGCAAGACATCCACTATTGAATCGGTAGAAAATTTTGTGGAAGGAATGAAGAGAACAAGGGATGATGCAGAATCAGCACTAAGGAAAGCGGCTGATGACATGAAGAAGTACTACGATGCTCACAGAGGAGCAACACCCAAATACGTAATTGGAGATAAAGTTTGGTTAGATGCGACAAACATCCAAACTGGAAGACCAACAAAGAAATTGGATCATAAATGACTTGGACCTTATTCCATCAAACAAGTATTGTCAAACAACACATACAAATTGACATTACCTAAGTCAATGAAGATCCACCCAGTCTTTCACGTTGCCAAATTACTACCTTATACTCCAAACGAAATTCCAGAATGGGTTGTAAAAACACCACCTTCTCCAATCATCAAAGATGGTATCAAACAATATAAAGTCGAAACAATCTTGAATAGTAGAAAGAACAGAGGGAAAATTCAATACCTTATCAAATGGAAAAATTACCCAGAAGATGAAAATTCCTGGGAACCAGCTACAAATATTCTCAAAGACATACCAAAACTGGTTAAAGATTTCCATTTGAAACATCCCCTCGCTATTTGCACTATTCAAAAATGTTCAATACCAGTCAAATGACTCTCAGACTCAGCCAAATTACCCACACAAGGATCGGAGCATGCAGTGGGATTAGATCTCTACAGTGCCAAAACAATCACTATTCCCTCACATAGTCAAAAATTGGTTGACACCCAAATCTCCTTAGCTATACCAGATCATTGTTATGGCCGTATTGCGCCTCGCAGTGGTTTGGCTGTTAAGAACTCTATCCACATTGGTGTGGGTGTCATCAATTCTGATTATAGGGGAGTATTGAAAATACTTATTGTCAATCTTGGCACTGAAAATTTCAAAATCAATGCTGGCAATCGTATTGCTCAACTGATCCTCCAACATATCTCTATTGCTGATGTCTTTGAAGTCCAATCATTAGATGAAACCAGTCGAGGAGAACAAGGATTTGGATCTACTGGAATTGCGTATGCTCATTGAGTCGTCTTGCCCTAAAAGAGGGGGTATTTGTCAGGACGCGTTTATTTTTCTTTCATTTCTACGATTTCTTTTATCCTTATCACTCAAGATCTACACAAGATATCTTATCAGATCATGTAGATCTTATCACGATTATATATGACTCATTTCCATTCCATCATCGGCCCACTTACTATACATATATGACACATATTCCCACAGTCACTTACAGAGCTTCCCACAGATGCTGTGCAAGTTGCTTATTGATCATTCACAGGAATGCTGCACATTCCTTTATGATACACCTGCCCTAGAGTACATACATGGTCTGTGCGCAGGTTCTCTTTAGTATATATATATCAGCTGTATCATAGTTACTCCTCAGCTGAATACATCTGGGATATCTGTTTGCATAATGTGAGGCCAACACTATGTCAAAGCCGAACAACTGAAGAGGAGCTAAAATAACAAAAAGGACAATCGCACTTTGACTAGCGGATATCCCAGATATATTAGCGTATAGTAAGGAAGAGGAGAGAATGGTACTGTACCTAGTGGATATCCCAGATGATCAGAACTGGGGAATAAACCGCTAGGAGTTGTATGTATATATAGTACCCTAGAACGTGCACGGACCATGCAGTACAGTATAGGGCCGGAGAATGAGAAAGTAAAGTAATGACATCATATCTAATAATAGAGGGGACGCGTCATCGCTGACTGAGCTCCACAGTAACTGTGGGAGTGATTGGTGACACTCCGCAGCAGGTGTGAGAAGGGTTGGTGAGCATGCACAGTAGTCATGAGAGAAAAGAGTCATAACTAAAGATAGAACGGGCCGATTGGAGATCGGATGACGTACACGTCATCGGCCGATAAAGACGAAGAGAAAGAGTACGTGACCGTGGGAATCGCTTCGATAGATCAGGAGCGATTGTAAGATCTATGACAATAGAGACATAAGAAAATAGAGAAAAATGAAGAGAAAAATAGGGGAAATAATAGCAGCCTGACAAATACCCCCTTCTTAAGGCGAGACGTCTCGACGAGCGAAAAATGGAGATGAACATGCATGGCAAATATCTTCTTCTTCACCTTCCATAGATTTGAAAGGGATGCCAGCAAAGAGCGATGGAGAAAGAGGAATGATGGAGGAAGACTTGGGTAATTCTTTCAAGTCTTCGTAAGATCTGGGAGTAGCAATTCCATCATCATCTTCATCTGTGATATCATCTTCATCGTCAATGACACCAAAAGGTACTTCCTCATATCCTTCATCGAGAATTGGTGGGGAGGACATAGGTGGATTTTCATGAAGTCGTCAAGCGTAATGTGGTTGAGCCATCATCTCTGGTGAATATTCCATCTGGTAAAGGGAGTAAATGGCTACCGAATGTATTGCCTGAGGATGTTCTTTATGGTACCTCTTGAGCATATCAGGAACATCTTCCATCAATACTGAAGCAGGTTCCCAAGAATTCTCGTCTGCAGGGTAGTCCTTCCATTTAACCAGATATTGAACCTTACCACGAGAGAGACAACTATTGAGAATTTCTTCGACTTCATATTCTTCAACACCATTCTTGATAATAGGAGGAGGAGGAGGACGAATTTCTCTTTCGATGATGACGTCTTTGACATATGGATGAAGTTTAACCACATGAAAGACTGGATGAATCTTCATTGTCTTGGGTAATTTGAGTCAATATGCATTGTTTGAAAGTACTTCAAGTACTTCATAAGGCCCAAGACGTTTGTGATCCAATTTCTTCATTGGCCTGCCTGTGTCAATATTAGTGGCTTCAAGCCACACTTTATCTCCAATGGCATAAGCAGGAGTTTTGCCTCTGTGTTCATCATAAAACTTCTTCATATCATCTGCTGCCTTCTTCAACGACACCTCTGCTTCTTCTCTGATACGTTTGAGCCCTGCTACAAATTTGTCCACTGAGTCAATCTTGGTAGAAGTATGAGGTTCATGGCCCATTCGCAGATCTTGTCCATAATTCAGCATGAATGGTGAATATTTTGTTGCTGAATGAACGCGATTATTGTAAGCGAATTCTGCCATAGGCAACCAACTGGCCCAATCGTTTTGTCGATGGTTGATAAAAATATGGAAATATTGTTCAATTTCTTGATTTATCCGTTCTGTTTGTCCATCTGTTTGAGGATGATAAGCTGTAGACGTAGCTGTTTGAATCCCCAATAAACGATTCAATTCGCACATGACTTGTGATGCGAATTGAGGTCCTCTGTCTGACAAGACTTTCTGGAAGACCATGATGTTTCCAAACATGATCTCTCATAAGACGTGCCACTCCTTCTGCCGTAATCATTTCTGTGGTAGGAATAGCATGAATCATTTTGGTAAAATGATCCATGACCATGAGAATGGAGTTGTTGCCTTGGCTTTCAGGCAATTTGACAATAAGATCTGTAGAAATAATCTGCCATGGACGTGAGGGAATTTCATTGGGTGTTAACTCTCCTTGTGGTTTTGTAGGGAAAGTTTTCGTCCTTTGGCATAAGTCACATCCTTTGACGTATTTCTCCACATACGATGCCATATTTGGGAACCAGAAATGTCTGTGAACCATTTCCAGGGTTTTTTTGTAACCTGGGTGTCCTGCTAGAGGTGAATCGTGGCAGGTCTTCATCAGTTCGGCATACATTGTTTCTGGGACATAGAGTTTCCCATCGTAGAAAAGCGTCTTCTTTTCATCTTCACTCCATTGTGCGAATACTGCAGTTTTCCTCAAGTCTGCATCCAACTTGTCCCAAACTTTGTAGTCGTGGTCTTCTTTCTGTGCATCCATGATTTTCTTCAAAATAGGAGGGCTAAGAGCTGCAAGGGAAATCTTGTGTTTGAAAAATTCTGGCTTGAGCAAGATGACGTTCTTGTTGTCATCTTCTACCCCCTTCTTATGGTCCAAACGTCTCGAAGAGGAGATCAGGGCGAACATTGGTAGACCCTGGTTTGTGAACCATATCGATCTGGAAGTGAGACAAATAAAGAGACCAGCGAGCTTGACGACGGTTGAGCTTCTGGGCTGTCATGAAGTATTCTAAGTTCTTGTGGTCAGTGATGACTTGAACAGGGTGAATGGAACCTTCAAGGTAATGACGCCATGCTTCCAGAGCACGGATGACAGCCAACATCTCCTTGTCGTATATGTCGTAGTTACACTCAGCAGGAGACAAACCCTTACTGAGGTAAGCAACAGGGTGCCACTTGTTATCCTGTCGAAGCTGTGAAAGGACTGCACCAGTGGCATAACCAGAACTATCCGCTTCAACTCTGAACAGATACTGCTCATCTGGAAATACCAAAACTGGTTCAGAACATACAGCATCTTGTAAATGAGTGAATGCCAATTGCTGTTCATCATTCCAATGCCATTTGACGTCCTTCTGCATAAGTTCATTCAAGGGTTTAGCAATATTGGAGAACCCAAGAATAAAACGGCGATAGAAATTGCAGAAACCCAAAAATGAGCAGACATCATGAAGGTTCTGTGGAATGGGCCAATCTTTGATACCCTGTACCTTGACTGGATCCATAGCAATCTTGTCGAAAGAAATCTTCAAGCCAAGGAAGTCGATAGACGTCTGTTCAAACTCGCATTTTTCTGGTTTAAGATAAAGCTTGTTATCTGCGAGTATTTGTAGGATTTCCTGTGTGATCCTGCGATGTTCTTCTAAAGTTGCTGTGAAGATTAGGATGTCATCCATATAAACCACCACAACTCCTCGTGAGATGAGACCATGGAACAAGTGGTTCATCATCGTTTGGAATGTGGCAGGGCTGTTGCAAAGACCAAACATAACCAAAGGTTCGAATAAACCCTTGTTAGTGACAAAGGCAGCTTTCCATTCGTCACTGTCTTTGATCCTAACATTGTTATAGCCCCAACGGACGTCCATTTTGGTGAAATACTGTGCTCCACAAAGTCAATCGATCAATTCTGAAATAAGAGGAAGTGGATAACTATTCTTGATCGTCATATCATTGAGCTTGCGATAATCTTGGACAGGTCGAAGATCTCCAGATTCCTTTTTGATAAAGAAGAAAGGTGAAGCCATGGGGGATTTTGAAGGGTGAATACGACCACTCTTCAAATTCTCTTCAATGAACAACTCCAATTGTTTTTGTTCGTCCAAGGAAAGATTATAAACTTTACCAGCTGATGGTTTTGCTCCTGGTTTAAGTTCAATAGCATGGTCCCAAGGACGTCTTGGAGGAAGAGAATCGAAAGCTTCTTTATCGAATACCCGTTTGAAATGATGATATGCTTTGGGTACAATGTCTTCAAAATTCTTCTTCAGCTTCTTCTTTTCTGCTTCGATAGCAAGTTCTTGGCTAATGTTTTGAATGGATGCCTCCATTTCCTTCTGGTTGACCATAACCATCAATATCCGATCTCCTTCTTCTTCGACTTCTATCTTTTCTTCGGCTTCTTGATGTATAGTTCGACTTTGTTGCTTCATCAACTTCTTGTTCGACTTCCAAACTTGTTTATCAGCTTTGAGGCGTACTTCACATCTGCAAGGGCATCTTGTGAAATGTATTTTTCCCTGTAACCAGTCAATTTCAGGGTTGTGGATTTTCAACCATGATTCTCCAACAAGAATATTCTTTTTGCCCAGATTGCAGACTGCAAAAGTAGCATGTTCAGTATGGCCATCAATAGTCATGATAAAGTCAATCATTTCTTCAATAGATCCTCCTTGATTGAGTGATCCATCAACATTGTAAACAGGGATAGGTTTTGCCAACTTTTTTTGTGTTCAAGTTGTTTTTCTTGACAAGTTCTTTGTCGACGTATAATCCAGTAGCACCTGAATCGAGAAGTGCATCCACTTCTAGAACTGCTCCAGTATCCACTGTTTTGATTTTGAGTTTCATTTCAGGAAAACTGGTGATGTCGAATAGTGTTCTTCTAACATATTCCTTTTTCTCGATAGGAGGAATAACCTGTTGCACTTGAGGCTTCACTTCAGACTGAGAGTAAGATGGAACAATGCGTGTTAAATAAATTTGTGTACAAGCATTGAGACGATCAACGTCCATATCATCAGTCTGAAGCATAGAAAACCTATTGTAGGATGGCAAACTCGTGCTCAGTTCCCGTCCAACCCAAAACCCGACTGCTGCGCTCCACTCTTTGAGCTATTCGGATCATTCAACTGAAGACCACATGCCTGAAACTCCTTCTGCATCTCAGCCAAGAAGTCTGCTTCGTTCAGCGTGCGCATCTCCTGAAGGGTCCTCGCATTCCCCCTTCTTTGTTGTTGTTGCCCTTGAGGGCGTCTTGGCTCGGGACATTCTCTTGCAAAATGTCCTTCTTTGCCGCAATTGAAGCATAATCGAGGGCATGGTCCTCGGGCTCTGTCGACATCCATGGGTTCCCCTGCAGGTGCAGCTGTAGAGGTAAATTGACAAGGGACGAAGTTACGCTGTTGTTGTTGTCCCTGTTGTCTTCCATATTGTTGCTGCTGCTGTCTTCTTCCCCAAGTCAATTCGAAATTCTGCATATCCTGATATGCATACACCCTAATTCTTGCTCGTCGCATCCATCCTTCTAAGTCAATGGGAAGAGGTGTCTCGACATAACAGGACTGGAGAAGGGGACGATTCATTCCCTTTTTGAACAATGTGCATAATGCTCCATCGTTATATCCAGACGCTGTTTTGTAGAGGAGGAATTCAGTGATATATTCCTCTATATGGCGACTTCCCTGTGAAATAGTCGTCAATTTCTGCTGAGCTGTTTGCTCTTCGTTGTGATCTCCAAATGTAATTTTCATCATTGTAAGGAGTTCATCGAAATCTTTGAATGGTACTTCATGCCTATGAGGCACTATTCTGTGTGCCTCTATTTCTCGAAGAACTCCTTTCTTCCACTCTTCAGCATATCCTCCTTTGATGTATGACAGTATGACTGTCACTTTATTGTCATCCTTGTATTCTGGATGTGCGCGAAGGACAAGATAAATTTGATCCAAATAAGATTGGAACTTCTTTTTGTCTCCATCAAAGGGAGTCGGTTCTGCTACGCGAACCTTGGGGAGGTGGACCCAGGGTGGGAGGCCTGTTCCGGATCCTGAAGAGGGAGCGCCTTCACCTGATGCTAGGCGTGTCATCAGATCCGTCATCGCTTGTTGTTGTTGTACCAGCAGCTTCTGCTGGTCCTGAATAATCCTCATCATCTCCCCAAAAGTTGGTGGTTCATGCTCCTGATCCATAGGAGCAGATGGAGCAGATGGAGGTAGTAGAGTCACTGCTAAGACTGTACCAAGACTCTCAATATCTGATTCTAAGCACTGCGAGGTCGACAGCTCTTGATCTCCTAAGCTCATGAATCAATTCCTCGAGTGTGATTCAGGCTCTTCGCTGTCTGATCGGTGTGTGGGTGGAGATGACTGTCTCCGGCTCCAAGCGTTCCACTGGTTGTCTTGAGACAGATTGACTGATAATCTGTCTTATAACTTCTATGAGCGTTCCTGTACTTCTGGTATTGAGCGATGTCAAATCGATGGCACGCTCAGTCATACAACAGAAGCACTATATTTTCAATAAAATGCGTGGATAATGATGCAAACAAACAAGAAAACAACGAAGATCTTGAAACGCGAAATGTCTACGCTAATATGTAGACGTTTGAGGACCCCCTGCAATGTATGAAGCGAAGTGATGATGGGGATTGATATGAAAAGCACGATCTGGATTAGCTCCTAATTCAAGGAGGACTGGGGGAGGGACGAGGGAAGGGTTGTTGTAGTACTGATAGAGGAGCGACCTAAAAAGAAGAGGAGGGTACTTAATACGGTACCGCTTATCCTGATTCTTCCAACGCTCAGATCTTGGGTCTGGAAAGACCCAAAAGGGGAACCTTTCGTAGTTGGTCGCGGGTTCGTCGCGACGTTGAATAATGATGCGAGCGTGCCAAGCAAGTAGGTGACGACGAAGGTGAAGACGTGTGGTGGAAGGACGAGTGGGAGGGAGGAGAGAGTAAAAATTTACGTTTAAGCCTTCGTCAAGGAGCTGCTCTGTTCTAGAGCGAGTGTGCGGGGGACGATGGCGGTGTGTGGAAGGGGCGGGCGGTCCCGGAGCTGTCAGGCGACTTACTGAGTTCCCAGGTATCTGGGTATCGTACATCGTCCTCCCAGAACGTCCACGATTGCGTATCGATCGCTCTACTCCAAGTGTCCACCACGTGCGAGCTGTGGAGGATGTCGCTGGGCGCAATGTGGATGTGTAGGGGGTGAACACTGTAAGAACCGACGACAATTTGGAGAGTAGATGAAGGTAAGCAAGGGACGTATACTTTGGTCCACAAGCTACAAGTACACTCACTCTCGTGTTTCTGCCACTTACAGTGACGACAGAAATGGAGAGGAGGGCGAGGAAAGAGGTGATCACGGTAGAAACGCTCTTGTTCACGTTTTGGTTTGTGAACGAAACCTATGGTGTAAAAAGGGTTGCAGATGAACTGGTGATGAAAACACCGGTCTGCAGGGAAGGGAGGGAGAGGAAAGGGGTGGCAGAATGAGGAGTTCTGATCAATTGTGAGGCCGATGCTATGTCAAAGCCGAACAACTAAAAGAGAGCTAAAACAATAAAGGACAATCGCGCTTAGACTAGCGGATATCCCAGATGATATTAGCATATAGTAAATAAGAAGAGAGAAGAGTACTGTACCTAGCGGATATCCCAGATGATCAGAACTGGGGAATAAACCGCTAGGAGTCGTATGTATATATAGTATCCTAGAATGCGCACGGACCATGCAGTACAATCTAGGGCCGGAGAATGAGAAAGTAAAGTAATGATGTCATATCTAATAATAGAGGGGACGCGTCATCGCTGACTGAGCTCCGCAGTAACTGTGGGAGTGATCGGTGATACTCCGCAGTAGGTGTGAGAAGGATTGGTGAGCATGCGCAGTAGACGTGAGAGAAAGAGTCATAACTAAATATAGAACGGGCCGATCGGGGATCGGACGACATACGTGTCATCAGCCGATGAAGACGAAAAGAAAGAGTACGTGACCGTGGGAATCGCTTCGATAGATCAGGAGCGATTGTAAGATCTATGATGATAGAGACATAAGAAAATAGAGAAAAATGAAGAGAAAAATAGGGAAAATAATAGCGGCCTGACAATTAGTGTCACTGTTGCGCCATGACAAGTCAGGGACTTACCTGCTGAGGCCGACCAGTCCAGCCATTCTGTGAACTCGCAGCATTGCTGCTGCCACACGCACCTCACACATCACCCCGCCCACTCATACCACCTGCACTTGCTCTCCGCGTGTTGGCAGCGGCCGCATGGCTTCTTTGCCTGAGAAAGGTCAATCATGCTAAGGCGCAGTTGTCAAAATGGATACATACCTGCCATGTTGGCCCCACATCCA